>JAXQQM020076202.1:0-129364 GCA_034641835.2 Pinus albicaulis | reverse complement strand
CTGGACCCTGTTATTGCCTAAATCTACCCCAGGCTGAAAGAAGGCAGAGTTCAGGGTAACATCAAACCACACTCAGTCTGGTAGCTAGCCCTACCAGAACAGGAGAGGGCTCTCTCCGGGTCAATCTTAATAAAAATAATCGAAGGGGCTTGAGATGACTTGAAATAAAGGCTAATTTTAGGCTAGGTATATAAGTAAAGGAGTTTCATTTTGATTTTGGGGTTTTTTTTGGAAACAAAGGGAAAGGCAGTTTTGGGTTCGGGGATGAGGCCTAGTTTTTGTAGAGTTTTGAATGGGGCAAGGAAGGAAATTATTTTGATGCTTTGAATTGAATGAATGGATAGTTTATACTGGTGAGGATCTAAATATGGAAATAGGGTTTCAAGAAACCTCTTCAAACAGATGAAAACATGGAAAATTAAACAAAAGTGAAGGCAGAGCAAAACAATCTAATGAATTCCACCTTCATCACTCATTTGTTTAATTTAAGAAGAAAGGAGAGGGGAAATGATACACATAAAACATCAGTGAACTTAAAATCACATAGAGAAACACACCATCAAAACACAGAGCCACATGGATCCCAAAGAGTGCTGCAAACCCTGGTCTATTCCTTTGCCAAAATTGCAGAGATGAAATGTACAATGAAGTGCCCAACAATCCCAAGTGTCCAATCCTGAAAATGACTGAAGAAATACATGATATAGAAAATCCTATCTCATCCCCATGCCCCTAGGGGTCGAGCTCACCATTATAGGATTTTTTTTCAACCATATCTAAACTAAGAATTGGAAAATAGGCAATGAAACAACTTGCCTCTATATGATAGGAAACTGATTCATTCACTTACATTTCACTTTTTGGTGAATGAATCTACTAATATGAGTAAAAATGTGCCAAAATTACATCATGGTCATGAAATTACATCAATTTATATCAATAATTACATGAAAAAGTCAAACTAGCCAAAACTAGGCGAAAATATGAGCTGCTGAGTGAAAAATAGGCCAAATTTCCCAATGCGCCGCGCCTGAAATCTCTATGCGTAGCACAACTTTGAGGCTGATTTTGAGGGCCTTCTCAAAGTAAAAATTGAGTACAAGATAGCTTGTTGGAAATCCCTACCTGTCTACTTTCCAACCCAAGTGGAATTTCTGAATTTGGTTGCCATTTTCCCCTCCCAAAATCAAATCTCCCAACACTGCTTCCTGTGTGTGCAAAAAGTGGCAGAAAGGCCATTTTTAGGGTGTTTTTGACCCTTTAGGCAACCCAAAACTTGTCAAAATCCTTAGGTAATCCATAGGAATACACAAATTTTCATGAAAAATCTAGAAATGCAAAGTTTTCCTCCAAAAGAGTTGCCAATTATAAGCGCGCGCCAAGTGGCGCTACGCGTTGGGCAGGAAAATCTGTGTTTAGGCCCCAAAATTCAAAATTGACAAATTTTTTCCAAAATTTCTTGAAATTTGGGCAGAATGCCCACCATCAAGCACTATGCTGGGCTAATGAAGCTTCGGCCAAAATTTGGAGTCTATCATGCCTTTTGAGACGCTTTAGTGTCCTCCTTAGCCTTGCCTTCAGGATTTTGATCCTCGCTTTGCAAACATGATTTCGTGCCCAATAATGGTTCTTCATGTGCCTGAGCATGCCCTTTTCCTTATTTTCCTTCTCCAACAGCTTCTCAATATGAATATTGACCCTCTCAAGCCAATTCTCTCTATCAGCCTCAATCTCCCGCTCAATGGGTGTCATCTCGGTTTGGCTTCTTTGGGCAGCTTGCCGGTTTTCACGGATGTTTTGCAACTCCATGATTGTTTGCTGATCTTCCAAATGTTTGTACCACTACTCTAGGTATTTTATGATCCATTGGGCTCTCTGCAACTTGGCGGTCAAGGTGTCAATCTCTGCCTTCTGCTCCTGAATGATCTCTCTCAACTTTGATCTTGGAGAGCTCAAATCCTCATCAATCAATATGAAATCAGTATCCTAGCCTCCTGAAGGGCCCTCATCCTGCATGGGCCTCTTACCTCTATCCTGTACCTGTACCTGTGTTGCTGATGACGGCAACGAGACCCCTTCCATCCCAGGCGGAGATAGTGTTGGTTGGACTGCTGCAAATAATACTCTGGTGCCTCTCCGATAAGTAACAAACACTGGCACACTGATAGTCTCTGTCTCGTGACCTTGAGGCTGATGTGAAGGTTCACCTGGCTCATGAAAAACATTTGGAGGAACCTGAGGAACTATGAAGAAATAATGGGAAATGAAATCCTCCCATGAAATGCCTTTTAATCCAAGCTGATGTACAACCACGATATTGATTAGTGCATAGTGATAAATACTGTTGTACTGCTGCTCGGGAGTTTTCTTTTGCATAAGAGTGGTCATTCTATCGATGTTCCGGCACATGAAATAAGGTATGTTCATCATCCTCACTCTCGTGAAATGCATCAATAACCTGATGTGGTAGGCATAGAGGCGTGAGAACCGGCCCTCACAACTGAAGTATTTGATAATGAGTTTCATCAGAGGTGCATAGGATTCCTTTAGGAACTGGAATGGGAATACTCTTTCCACCTACTATCTTTTGTTCCACTGTTCACCCACATTCGGTATCCCAGTTTCTTGAGAAATGGTTTCGGGTGTCAAAGTGAAATTTACACCAGCAAGAGCTACCTGACCATCATGTAAATGCAATACAAACAAACGAGCCAACTCCTGATGATGATGAATCCTAGCAATCATCTCACAATACTGATAGCATGACTGCTCACGAAAACATGCCATGGAAAGTGGGCAAGCCTGCAATTGAGTCAATGAGGTGGGCTCTTCTCTCACATGTTTGCCACCTTTACGAGGCCTTCTCGGTGCATGTAGCTCAGTGTTAGAATCACTGTCTTGTTCATATGATGTATCATTATCTGTCTCCATGGTGTTTCAAAGTCTGTGTTTGGCTTGTATGAGAGGAAAATGAGAATATGGTGCTTTATTTCAAAATTTCCAAATGTGTGTCAAAGGGGAGGGACTGTAGGAGATATAGGGTAGTGGGGACAATGGGGTTTTAATCAAATGATAATTTGTGCTTTGAAAATTTGACAAACTTAGGGACAAGGGACAACCACTGAATTTTTGGGATTCTTGGGGTTTGGGAACTTTTATAAGTGAAATGGGAAAGGAGAGTGATAGGAGAGGAAAGGATTTAGGGATAGGGATAATGGGAATGAGTGACTTGGGATATAAGGGAATAGGGGAGGATTGTAATGATAGTATAAATAGTGAGAGGGAGGAATAACCAAAAGGGGAATGAAGTACTTGGCACCAAAATTACTTTTAAAACACCAATTTTAAAACCCTAAGGAGAAATTTTTAACACGGTGATAGGGTTTATGGTTTTGACATTCAAACTCTCATATTCCCTCTTTCAAAAAACACCAAACACTGATTTATGGCAATTGCAAGATGACTTGAACTTACTTGGAGCAGAGGAGACCATTTCGTTTTGAAATTTGAAAGAGATGGCAACAAATTTTGTTTTTTGGGCCAATGCGCCGTGCGCACAACCCAGTGAGCCGCGCTCTCTATGTGTTCCGCGATTGTTCTAATTTGCACGGTGAAAAATGGTCCTATGCGCCGCGACCGTTGTGTGTGCCGTGCAGGTTGCCCAGTGTGTCGCGACGGTAAACTCACCAACAGTTCGGCCTTCCAAACACTTTTTTCGCTCTACGACAATTTCTCTTGGCTCTTTGATGACTTTTCTTGAAAATGGATTGTTTGAAACACCAAAAATATCTTATATATGATAGACTTTGATTTTTGATTTGAAAAAACCCACTTTCTAAAGTCTGAATTTTGACACTTTTTGAATAAACTCTGTTTTTGTTTCCTTTGTGATTTTTGACCTGAATGACGAATCTCTTGTCTGTCTTTGCAGGGATAGCTGGCATGGGATCTTGGAAAAGGTGACTAGGGCTACACCTCAAGAACTTTACAACTGAAAAAAAATTGAAAATTACATTGCATTTATTACAAAAGGATAAAATAGACAAATTTTCTTCAAAACAGAGTTTTGAAGAAAAATCATTATCAAGCATAATGATGATGAAATTTTTGCGATGAAAACTTATTTCGAACCTCCCTCATGTGCCTGCTGACATTATTAGTCATTCTGAAGACTAAATTAATGAAACCCTAGACTTAATGAGACTAAAACCCTAAAATGACTCTTTGTTGACCAATAGACCAAACATGACTGTAAATGGCTGTGAATGATTTCGATGAACAAACACGGACCAGCAGGTACATGACACGAGGGATATGAGTGACTAGACCTATCCATTAGATGATCCATGCTCTTAATGGAATGCAGCTAACTGAACTGAATGAGACACCTAAAATGAAATGCAACAAGAGAAATTTGACCTCTGACGGAGGGATGAAGATACCGACTCTAACATTGGCTTCAATGGGGATGGTAGCTCCTTGGAGGTGCCAAGAACTACAGATTTCTGGGAGAGTAGGTAGTTCCTTCGTCCATTGGGCTATGGAGTCCATAACTTCGACAAATCAACACAAGACTCTTGACTCATTTATTGACTGAAAATTTGACTCAAACTGACTCAATTTTGAAACCAAAATGACTGAAAAACCTGACTTGACAAACTCAAACCAAAGCTGAAATCAATCTTCAGAGTTATAGCCTTCACCTCGGGCCCCAAACTGAAGAAAATATCACAGCACACACTTGCAATGAAACTGAAATAAACGGTATGTACAGTGACAATGTAAACAACAGAAAACATTTCAGAAATGACACCGCTTGAGCAGCCGACCATTGATCGGCCCTCCTGGACAATCTTCCCTGTTCATCTCTTTCAGAAGAAAAGCATTCTCACCCCGATATGCATAAATTTTAAAGGGTCCTTTACAGAGATTTTCAAACTTACCATGCTTACCCTCTTCCTCGTTTCTTGCATCCCATTTCAACACCACTTCTTCCAACTGAAATTTGTCCGCTTTGGCTTTTCTATCATAGATTTTCTTAATTCTCTCCTGCAGCTTGAATGTGTTTTGAAAAACTTCTTCTCTTGTCTGCTGCAAATGGATCATTTGATTTATTCTTCTTTGCATATGATCATCTTCACTGCCAGATTCATGTAGAAGTTTGACCACTGGAACTGCGAGAGAGGTAGGAAACACTGTGTCAACTCCATATACTAGCTCAAAAGGGGACATACCAATGGATTTCTTCTGACTCACTTTTTCTGCCCAAAGTGCATTAACCAAATTCTTATGCCAACTTTTCTTGTTTATTTCTAGCAATGTTTTAATGATGTTGACCAAAGATTTGTTCGAAGACTCCGCCAATCCATTACCTTGTGGATGATAAGTGGTTGAGTGTCCCAAAATGATGTGATACTTGTTACAAAACTCAACCATCCTTTTTGATTTGAAAGCTGCTGCGTTATCAGTAATTAACTTATTCGGGCAACCAAAATGAGACAGAATATTATTTTCAAGGAATGAAATTATTACAGAATCTGTGGCCTGCCTGGTGGGAATTGCTTCAATCCATTTCGTGAAATAATCCGTCGCTGTGAGGATCCACCTGTGCTGAGCTGAAGAAGCAGGATGGATTTCGCCAATGAAATCCAAACCCCATTGCTGAAAAGGAGCACTTACCTCAATGGGCTTAAGCGACAAAGGCTGCAATTTCTACCTCCCTTCAAAAATCTGACATTCATGAAAGCTTTTGACAGTCTTATACACATCAGCAAAAAGTGTCGGCCAATAATATCCCACTCTCAAAATCTTGTTGGCTGTTCTTTTCCAAAAAATGTGACCCTCGCAATCTCCCTTATGAAAATCCTCCATAACCTACTTTGCTTCTTCTTCGACCAAAAAATTTAGCAAAACACCACTGGGATTTTTCCAATAGAGTGAATTATTCAAAATACAAAACTTAGTAGCCTTCAATTTCAGAGTTCTACTTTTGTTTCTAGCCATGCTGGGTGGTGGTGACAAATTTTGAAGCACATATACAATATATGAATACCAAGGAGAAAGCACAAAGATTTCTGATACCTGAGCTGATGAAATTTCCTCATTCTCCTCGGACATAGCAGCAATGAGATTGATGTCCAAGGCATGAAAATTTGACTCAGCCATTAGCTTAGCTAGCCCTTGTCCTTTGATAAACTTTGTAGGCTTTATCTCCACATCATACTCCAACAAGGAAGCAATCCATTTGCCTCGTCTCCCTTCCAGATCTGTTTGCACTAAAAAATCCTTAACAACAGCGTTAGGAGCATAAGCAAGAATATGAGAATGAAGAATATATACTCGGAAATCTTTCAATGCTTTCGCTAAAGCAAGAGCTTGTTTTTCAATTATGTTATACTTTAAGGCTGCATCTCTTATAGTTCGGCTAAAAAAAGAAATTGGTTTTTCATGCTCATCTCTTTTCTGCATCAATACTGCTGCCATAGTATGCTCCGAGGCAAATGAAAATAAAATAAAATCCTGAGTATAGTCTGGGCTGATCAAAACCGGAGCTAAAGAAAGAACCAAGTTTACTAAATTGAAAGACTTTACAGCCTCCTCGGTCCACTTCACTACACTATCTTTCTTAAGCATGTTTGTAATCTCTCTTAGATGTTCAACAAGATTAGGCGCAAAGCAATGTAAGAAATTCATCTTACCATTGAAGGACTGGATCTCCTTCATATTCCGGGGAAGATCAATTTGCTGAATAGCTTCAACTCAAGCTGGGTCAATATGTATGCCATATTTTGAGATAATATGACAAAGAAGTTTGCCCTCATCCATGGCAAACAAACTCTTGTTCGGATTGAGTGACACACCATACTTTCTACATCGCTGAAAAACAATCTTCAAATGGTAAAGGTGGTCTTCATCAGAATTGGAAAAGACTGTCAAATCATCAAGATAAACAACTAGGAAAACATCCTTCTCATTTGCAAATGCCATATCCATTGCTCACTGAAATGTTGCAACAACATTCTTCAAACCGAAAGGAATTTTAGCATAATGGAAATTTCCCCACGGAGTGGTGAACGCTGTTTTGTCTCTATCATCCTCATGGACTAGAATTTGGTTATACTCGGAACAACCATTGAGTAGCGACATACGAATCTTTCAAAGAAACCTTTTTCATATTCCTAAAATCAATGCACAAACGAATCTCACCTGTCTTCTTGCGTATGGGCACCATATTTGAAATCCAATCTGAAAATATTATAGGAACAATGATACCAGCCTTGTACAATTGATTGACTTCCTTTTCAATTGAGGGCAGCAACTTTGGATTTATCCTTCTCAACTTCTGCCTAAAGGGCTTTTGATTTGGCTTAATAGGAATGGTGTGCTGAATTATATTGGTATCATACGTCTTCAAATCTGAATAGTCCCAAGAAAATACATCAGCAAAAGAAGACAATAACTAACATATTTTTCTTTTACCTCCGGTGGCAATGCTTTGGACAATTTCACCATCTTTGGATTTTCAACTGATCCAATGTTCACATCTTCAACTCCCTTTTCGGTTGGCCGCAAGGTTGGTTTTTTAGCTACATCATCTTGATCGAAGAGCTCCTCTAAAGGTATCAAGCCTTTAGGAATGACATTATCCTTTAGCTGCAAAACGTCCATCTGATTTACTTGCACATCAACCTCACCATCATCATGTTCCATATCAATTGAAGTGTCTTTGAATTTACCTTTGTTTTGCAGAAATTCATCAATCTCATCATCATTTTGGAATACTTGCCAATACCTTTGATTTTCACGGACAGTCAGACGATGCTTCACATGAATTTCAAAGTTTTTACTTGAGTTCATCGGAATCTCCAAATTACTTGCTGCCTTTGCAAGTGCATCTGCAATACCATTCTGAATATGAGGGACACAAGTCAAAATATAGTCTGAAAACAATTTCAAGATATCAAGAACAGTGTTTCGGTAAGCCCGCATTTGAGGATGCTTAGCTTGGTATTCAAATTTCACTTGCTTAATTACCAACTCGGAGTCGCCATACAATGCAATCCTCTTAGCATTCAACTTTCTAAGAATTTTCAGACCAGCAATCAAAGCTTCGTATTCTGCATCATTATTTGAACAATCAAAAGCTAATTTATAAGAGCAGACCCTTACATTACTCGGTACCTTGTTAGGGGTGGAAAAAGGGCTGCGTACCCAAATTCCAATTCTAGCACCATCAATTCCTACTGCACCATCGAAATCCATGGTCCACAAACCATCTTCATCTTCTTCCAAGTGCTGAAATTCTGTTTGCTCTGTTATTTCTGCTCGCTGTCCATCAACTTTTTGCTGCTGTCAGAAGGCTGATTGCTCAACGGAACTCTCAAGTTCTTGTATCTCTTTCTTCAAAACCTCTCTAAAATTTTCGGTGATTTCCGGAATGTCCTCTGCTTCAACTAACTGACTATTTACATCATTGAAACTATCTGAATATAAAACAAAAGACTCTAAATCTGTATGTACATAATTAATTGGATGATTTACCAGTTTCTCCTTGCTAGTGATCATATATTTCATCTTTGTCTCCCGATACAATCCTCTCATCTGACCAAACACAGGAATGGTAACATAGGAGAAATCAAGCTGCAATGTTCCCTTTAGTTTTTCTCCCCAGGATCTAGAAAGAAGCATGCCAAATCTAGGAGGAATATCTGCCACAACCACATCCATCAAAACATTCTTAGTTGGAATCTGATCTAAAATAACCACCAAATATTTGATAAGCCCAATGCATCTTACTCTACTAGAATTGAAAGAATAAAAATCATGATACTTCCTAGTGATGTCCAATCCCAATTTCTCCATGATTTCTCTTGGCATGAGATTATGAGATGCTATGGAATCAAACATGGCATTATGTAACACAAAATCATGCAATCTAAAGCTGATATAAAAAGGAGGCACATCACTATCTGGAGACTCACCATCCAATGTTGGTCCAAATATCAACTCAGGTTGATCATCTTCCACATTCACCATATCAGACATTGGATCGAAATTCAGAATTTTAGACACCTGACCCTTATAACTGTTGTTCTTCATCAATTCAGTCAAATGAATAAAAACCTTTAACTTAGAAATTTCACTCTCTAAGTTAAAAACTGAAGTTTTTTCTACCTCTTTGACTGGAACATCCTTCTTTTCCGCTTTCTCCCTTGATGCGATTGGCTGATTAGATCTTTCATTTGCTGATGGAGACTTGCTAGTAGCGGGATCAGCTACCTCTTTTCCCTTCTTCTGTGCAACAGGTGAATCATTCTTTGGTGCTGAAACTTCCTTTCTCTTTTGGATTGGATTGGTAGGCACATCTCTATTTCTAAGTGAATATTAACACTGCTGGGCAGACAAAGCATTCATATAACCTCTCTGATACTCATCCGACTCTTCTTCAAGAGCTGTCTCATTTGCCAAAATGAAATCCTCATCTTTTTGTACAACTAAATTTTCTGCATACTCCTCATCTTTAGTGATAAAGGTTGGCAAATCATCAGGTGTAAAGAAGTGATTTTCTTCTCCTATTACATTATCTTCATCATCTGATTTCAGACCAACAAAATTCTGCTGTAAAGGTGTCTTTACCTGCTGTTGTACTGGCGGTTCTTGTGCTCGTTGCTCTCTTTGTTTGATCCTGAATTGTGGTTGCTGCTGGCCACGAAAGTTAGGATTTCTGATCTACGGTTTAGGTTTATAAAGTGTTAATATTTCAATCATATTTTCCACCTTGCGAAGTACTTGATCTTAAGTAGAAGCTTATTCCTTTATTGCGACTTTCTTTTCAGCTCTCAATCTAGCTCTCTTGTCATTCATATTAGCTTCAACACTCACTGCAATTTTTTGCATGTCTTCCAGAGTGGCGGGATCTCTTTCTCGTAATTTATAGGCCATGTATGGATCAAAACCATCTGGAAAATTAAGCAAATTTGACCTCCTATATGGCCTTAAATCATCAGGAATTGCATTGTAAACCGCATTGAATCTAATACAGTAATCTTGGACAGACTCACCAACGTTTCGCTTGATCTTGGTATATTCAGAAGTGATCTGAAGAGGATCTTTCTTTACTTCCCATCGATCCAAAAATTGTCTTTGAAGCTCAGCCAATGTATAAATACTTCTAGGTTGCAAAGCTCTGACCACTTTCTTACTTCTCATCCAAAATTTTACACAAATAATCTCATGGTCACACTCTCTGCATCAATTTCATGAAGGTCAAAGAAATCTGCCATTTTATCAACATGTTGCTGAGCAGGAACACTTTGAGGAGTGCCATCAAACAATGGGATCTTACTTTGATAATCAGCGGGCATGTCATCCAAGTTCTGAGGAAACACAAGAGGTGCAAATCGGGCAGCCATTGCTCTTGGTGGATTTACAATCGGATTTGGAAATATGGGAGGAGTCGGAGAAGTTGATGTATGAGGTGTGGATGCAGATTGTTGATCAGATATAGATGGTTGCACGGGAATGTTAGGAATGAAAGGAGGCTGGGTATGAACTTGTGAATCATAAGTAACTGTTGATGGCCCAAGAGTTTCGGATGCAGACTCTATAAACTCAGGAATGTTTGTTGCCACAATAGAATTCTGAATGTTCAAGATGTAACTATCAATGGAGCTATTAGCTTGTTCAATTTCAAGATACTTGATAAACTCTGGATTTATGACAGTAGAACTAATATCGCTTTCATACTTAGACTCAAACAACGACAACTCAAATTGTTCGTCAAATTCTAGATCTTCAAGATATTCAAACACAACGGGACATGAATGAGATTTGAACAGAGGAATCACAGGACTTTCTCGATGAAGAATTCTTGAAATCAGATTGGGATTTACATACACTGGAGGTGGATCGGGATCCGGATTTGCTCTAGTATGTCTTCTGGAAGCTAGTGTGTTGAATTATTTTCAAAATCAAAGGGACAAAACCAACTTGTTCAGCCTATCAAATTCTAGACTCATCACCCAAAGTCCAGAATGATCTTATGTACTGGGGCAATTTAAAAGTCAAGTGTCACGTTTACAAACTAGACCGGAGATTGACTGAACCAATGTTTATCTACTTTCGCTAATGCAAAGCAAGAGTGTTTCGAAGGCTACCTGGCATAACTTCAGGCTCCGTCTGTAGCTTATAAAACAAATAAAACTATCAAACAAACCATTTATTCCCCAGTATGGTCACCACTATGTTATTGCCTAAATCTACCCCAGGCTGAAAGAAGGCAGAGTTTAGGGTAACATCAAACCATGCTCAGTCTGGTAGCTAGCCCTACCAGAACAGGAGAGGGCTCTCTCCGGGTCAATCTCAATAAAAATAATAGAAGGGGCTTGAGATGACTTGAAATAAAGGCTAATTTTAGGCTAGGCATATAAGTAAAGGAGTTTGATTTTGATTTTGGGGGTTTTGTTGGAAACAAAGGGAAAGGTAGTTTTCGGTTCGGGGATGAGGCCTAGTTTTTCCAGAGTTCTGAATGGGGCAAGGAAGACAATTGTTTTGATGCTTTGAATTGAATGAATGGATCATTCATACCAGTGAGGAGCTGAAGAGGGAAAGAGGGTTTCAAGAATCCTCTTCAAACAGATGAAAACATGGAAAATTAAACAAAACTGAAGGCATAGCAAAGCAATCTAATGAATTCCACCTTTATCACTCATTTGTTTAATTTAAGAAGAAAGGAGAAGGGAAATGATACACATAAAACATCAGTGAACTTACAATCACATAGAGAAACACACCATCAAAACACAGAGCCACATGGATCCCAAGGAGTGCTGCAAACCTTGGTCTATTCCTTTGCCAAAATTGCAGAGATGAAATGTACAATGAAGTGCCCAGCAATCCCAAGTGTCCAACCCTGAAAATGACTAAAGAACTAAATGATATAGACAAGCCTAACTCATCCCCATGCCTATAGGGGTCGAGCTCACCATTCTAGGAACTGTTTCAACCATATCTAAACTAAGAACTGGAAAATAGGCAATGAAACAACTTGCCTCTATATGATAGGAAATTGATTCATTCACTTACATTTCACTTTTTGGTGAATGAATCTACTACGATGAGTAAAAATGTGCTAAAATTACATCATGGTAATGAAATTACATCAAGGTACATCAAGAGTTACATGAAAAAGTCAAACTAGCCAAAAATAGGCGAAAATATGAGCTGCTGAGTGAAAAATAGGCCAAATTTCCCAATGCGCCGCGCCTGAAATATCTATGTGTAGCACAACTTTGAGGCTGATTTTGAGGACTTTTCCAAAGTCCAAATTGAGTGCAGGATAGCTCGTTGGAAAGCCTTGCCTATATGATTTCCAACCCAAGTGGAATTTTTGAATTTGGTTTCCATTTTCTCCTCCCAAAATCAAATCTCCCAACAGTTCTTCTTGTGTGTGCAAAAAGTGGCAGAAAGGCCATTTTTAGGGTGTTTTTGACCCTTTAGCAACCCAAAACTTGTCAAAATCCTTAGGTAATCCATAAGCATGCATAAATTTTCATGAAAAATCTAGAAATGAAAAATTTCCTCCAAAAGATCTGCCAATTATAAGCGCGCGCCAAGTGGCGCTACGCGTCGGGCAGGAAAATCTGTGTTTAGGCCCAAAAATTCAAAATTGACAAAATTTTTCCCAAATTTCTTGAAATTTGGGCTGAATTCCCAGCATCAAGCACTATGCTGGGCCAATGAAGCTTCAGCCAAAATTTGGAGTCTATCATGCCTTTTGCGACGCTTTAGTGCCCTCCTTAGCCTTGCCTTAAGGATTTTGATCCTCGCTTTGCAAACATGATTTCATGCCCAATAATGGTTCTTCATGTGCCTGAGCAAGTCCTTTTCCTTATTTTCCTTCTCCAATAGCTTCTCAAGATGAATATTGACCCTCTCAAGCCAAGTCTCTCTATCAGCCTCAATCTCCCGCTCAATGGGTGTCATCTCGGTTTGGCTTTTTTGGGGAGCTTGTCGGTTTTCACGGATGTTTTGCAACTCCATGATTGTTTTTTGATCTTCCAAATGTTTTTTCCACTGCTCCAGGTAGTTTATGATCCATTGGGCTCTCTGCAACTTGACGGTCAAGGTGTCAATCTCCGCCTTCTGCTCCTGAATGATCTCTCTCAACTTTGAGCTTGGAGAGCTCAAATCCTCATCAATCAATATGAAATCAATATCTTGGCCTCTTGAAGGGCCCTCATCCTGCATGGGCCTCTTACCTCTATCCTGTACCTGTACCTGTGCTGCTGATGATGACAACGAGACCCCTTCCACCCTAGGTGGAGATAGTACTCATCGGGCTGCTGCAAATAATACTCTGGTGCCTCTCCGATAAGTAACAAACACTGGCACATTGATAGGCTCTGTCTCGTGACATTCAGGATGATGTGAAGGTTCACTTGGCTCATGAACAACCTTCAGAGGAACCTAAGGAATTGTGAAGAAATCACGGGAAATGAAATCCTCCCATGAAATGCCCTGCAATCCAAGCTGATGTACAACCACGATCTTGATGAGTGCATAGTGATAAATATTGTTGTACTGCTGCTCGGGAGTTTTCTTCTGCATAAAAGTGGTCATTCTCTCGATTTTCCAGCACATGAAATAAGGTATTTTCATCATCCTCACTCTCATGAAATACATCAATAACCTGATGTGGTAGGCATAGAGGCGTGAGAACTGGCCCTCACAATTGAAGTATCTGATAATGAGTTTCATCAAAGGCGCATAGGATTAATTTAGGAACCGGAATGGGAATACTCTGCTGAGCTGCCTCACATAGCTAGGCCTGATGTATGGTTCATAATGCACTCTGTCCACCTGATGTCTTTTGTTCCACTGTTCACCCACATTCGGTATCCCGGTTGCTTAAGAAATGGTTTCTGGTGTCAAAGTGAAATTTACACCAGCAAGAGCTACTTGACCATCATGTAAATGCAATACAAAAAAATGAGCCAACTCATGATGATGATGAATCCTAGCAATCATCTCACAATACTGATAGCATGACTGCTCACGAAAACATGCCATGGCAAGTGGGCAAGCCTGCAATTGAGTCAATGAGGTGGGCTCTTCTCTCACATGTTTTCCACCTTTATGAGGCCTTCTCGGTGCATGTAGCTCAATGGTAGAATCACTGTCTTGTTCATATGATGTATCAGTGTCTGTCTCCATGGTGTTTCAAGGTCTGTGTTTGGTTTGTATGAGAGGAAAATGAAAATTCGGTGCTTTGTTTCAAATTGCCAAATGTGTGTCAAAGGGGAGGGACTGTAGGAGATATAGGGCAGTGGGGACAATGGGGTTTTAATCAAATGATAATTTTTCCTTTGAAAATTTGACAAACTTAGGGACAAGGGACAACCACTGAATTTTTGGGATTCTTGGGGTTTGGGAAATTTTATAAGTGAAATGGGAAAGGGAGAGTGATAGAAGAGGAAAGGATTTAGGGATAGGATTAATGGGAATGAGTGAATTGGGATATAAGGGAATAGGGGAGGATTGTAATGATAGTATAAATAGTGAGAGGGAGGAATAACCAAAAGGGGAATGAAGTACTTGGCATCAAAATTACTTTTAAAACACCAATTTTAAAACCCTAAGGAGAATTTTTTTACACGGTGATAGGATTTATGGTTTTGACATTCAAAATATCATATTCCATCTTTCAAACAACACCAAACATTGATTTATAGCAATTGCAAGATGAATTGAACTTACTTGGAGAAGAGGAGACTGTTTCGTTTTGAAATTTGAAAGAGATGGCAACAAATTTTGTTTTTCGGGCCAATGCGTCGCACACACAACCCAGTGCACCGCGCTCTCTGTGTGTGATGCGACCATTCTAATTTGCACAGTGAAAAATGGTCCTATGCGCCGCTACCGTTGTGTGCGCTGCGCAGGTTGCCCTGTGCATCGCGACGGTAAACTCACCAACAGTTCGGCCTTCCAAACACTTGTTTCACTCTACCACAATTTCTCTTGGCTATTTGATGAATTTTCTTTCAAATGGATTGTTTGAAACACCAAAAATATCTTATATATGATAGACTTTGATTTTTTATTTGAAAAAACCCACTTTCTAAAGTCTGAATTTTGACACTTTTTGAATAAACTCTGTTTTTGTTTCCTTTGTGATTTTTGAGCTGAATGACAAATCTCTTGTTTTTCTTTGCAGGGATAGCTGGCATGGGATCTTGGAAAAAGTGACCAGGGCTGCGCCTGAAGAACTTTACAACTGAAAAAACTTTGAAAATTACATTGCATTTATTACAAAAGGTTAAAATAGACAATTTTTCTTCAAAACAGAGTTTTGAAGAAAAATCATTATCAAGCATAATGATGATGAAATTTTTGCGATGAAAACTTATTTCGAACCTCCCTCATGTGCCTACTGACATTATTAGTCATTTTGAAGACTAAATTAATGAAACCCTAGACTTAATGAGACTAAAACCCTAAAATGACTCTTTGGTGACGAAGACCAAACATATTTGTAGATATGTTTGTAAATGATTTAGGTAATTAAAATGGACAGTGGAGGTGCATGACATGAAATGGTGAAAATGCCAGCAAATCGAATGATCCATGTCTAAGTAAGATGTGGTACAAGCTGAACTAATGAACATAAATGAAATGCAACAAGAAGAAATTCGATCTCCCGGCAGAGGGATATGAATACGAAGCTCTAACATTAGCTCCAATGGGGATGGTGGCTCATGGAGGTGCACGAGAACTACGGTTGCGGGAAGTGAGCGGTGCCTTCGTCCATTGGTCTATGGGTCCATAACCCGACATGTCAACCCAAGACTCTTGACTCATTTGTTGACTGAAAATTTGACTCAATGCGACTCAATCTTGAGCAAAATAATGGCGAAAAACACGACTCGACAAACTCCAAATCAAAGCTGAAATCAATCTTTGGAAGTTATAGCCTTCCGCCGGGCCCCAAATTGAAGAAAAGATCGAACACACACTTAAAATGAAAGCGAAATAAACGGTGCTACGATCGACAATGTCGGCTCCATGAGAAAACATTTTCGTGATACCACTTCGAAGCGATGAGCCATTGACCGGCCCTCTTGAAGCAAATCTTCTGATTTCATTTCTTTGGAAAAGCATTCTCTTAGAGTGTGCGACATTTCGAGGGTCCTTTCCGGGAGATTTCGAACTTACCATGCCCACCCTTTTCCTCATTTCTTGCATCATTCAGCAACGCTTCTTCGAGTTGAAATTTGTCCGCCTTGGCTTTTCTGTCATAAATTTTCTTAATTCTCTCTTGTAGCTTGAATGTGTTTTGGAAAATTTCTTCTCTCGTTTTACGTGTAAATGGATCATTTGGTTTATTCTTCTTTGCATATGATCATCTTCATTGCACGACACCTTCAAGTTTAACCAACGGAATTGCAAGAGGGTAGGCTCGTGTCAACTCCATATACTAACTCCAAGGGACATACCAATGGTTTCTTCTTACTCACTTTCAATCACCCAAAGTGCATTGACGACTTCTTATGCAAAATTTTCTTGTTTATTTCCGGCAACTTTTTAATGATGTTGACCAAATATTGTTCGAAGACTCCACCAATCCGTTTCCCTTGCGGATGATAAACGGGTTGGTGTCAGGCAGTGTGATACTTGTTGCAAAACTCAACCATTATTTTTTATTTGAAAACATTGCGTTATCGGTGATGTATTCGAACCGCTAAAAACGAGACAAAATGTTATTCTCCAAGGAATGAAATTATTACCAAATCCGTAGCTTGCACAGTGGGAATTTCCTCAATCCATTTCATGAATTAATCTATGGTGTGAGGATCACTATGTGAGCCGAAGAAGCGGTTGGATCTGTGATGGTCAAACCCCACTGCGAAAGGAGCACTTACCACAATGAGCTTGGCGGTAAAGTGCAATTTTGCCTCCTTCAAAAATTTGACATTCATGACGGCTTTTGGCAGGTCTTATACACATCGGTAAAGTGTGTTAATAATATCCCGCTCTCCAAAATCTTGTTGGTCGTTTGTTTTCCAAAAAAGGTGACCCCAACAATCTCCCTTGCTGAAAATCCTCCATAACTTTGCTTTGCTTCTTCTTCGACCAAAAAAATTCATCAAAACACCACGGGATCTTGATGAAGTGAATTATTAAAATACAAAACTTACCAATTTCGAGGTTCTTTTGTTTCTCGCCATGAGTGGTCGACAAAGTGCAAACACATATACAACATACGAATACCAAGGGCATGATATTTGCGATACTGGGCGGTGAACTTTCCTCATTCTCCTTGGACATAGCATCTATGAGATTGATGTCCAAGGCGTGTAAATTTGATTCAGCCATTAGCTTAGCCAACCCTTGTCCTTTGATAAGCTTTGTAGGCTTTATCTCCACATCATACTCCAAAAAGGCAGCAATCCATTTGCCTCGTCTCCCTTCGGAATCTGTTTGCACTAAAACATCCTTAACAACAACGTTAGCGAACATGTGAAATGTAGGAGATAAAGAATATGCTAAATATTTCAACGCTTTCACTAAAGCAAGAGCTTTATTTTCAATGATGTTATACTTTAAGGTTGCATCATATGGTTACGCTGAAAAAAATAATTGGTTTTCATACTCATCTCTTTTAACGTCAATACTATTGCCTTGGTAATATCGAGGCAAATGAAAACAAAATAAAATCCTAAGTATAATCCGGGCTGATCCAAACGGAGGTGAAGAAAGAACCAATTTTACTAAATTGAAAGGCTTTACTCCTTCCTCGGTCCACTTCACTAACTATCTTTCTTAAGAATACTTGTAATCTCTCTTAGATGTTCTGCAATTAGGCACAAAGCGAGGCGCTAAAGGTCATCTTACCATTAAAGGCTTGGATATCCTTTTGTTTTGGGGAAGCTCAATTTGCTGAATAACTCTACTCGAGGAAATTTGGATCAATGCGGATACCATCTTTTGATGTTAACGAGCCAAGAAGTTTGCCTCATCCATGGCAAACAAGCTCTTCTTAAGTTGAGTGACACACCATACTTTATACATCGCTGGCTTAATCTTGGATAGTAAGAGTGCTCTTCATCGAATTAGAAAAAGGCTTGTCAAATCATCAAGATACACAACGAGAAAACATCTTTCTCATTTGCAAATTCACATATCCATTGCTCGCCGATACATAACATTCTTCAAACCAAAAGGCATTTTAGCACAATGGAAAGTTCCCGATGCATGTGAACAACTGATTTTGTCTCTATCATCCCTCATGGACAGAATTTGGGTTAACTACCTAGAATAACCATCGAGTATGGGCACTGCTCTGAGATGCTCAACTACTCACACTAATGTATGTGATCCATTTGAAATGATGGATAATTGTCTTTCGAAACCTTGTTAAGTTCACGAAATCAATGCGAGAAAGCAGATTTCACAATATCACAATCCCACCCAGGCATAAATAAATCAATGTGAGGGAAAGAAATCTTATAGGAACAATGATACAACTGCATAATCGATTGACTTCCTTCTCGGTGGGAACAACAACTTTGGTTTATCTTTCTCAACTTGCTGGCTTTTGATTTGGCTTAATAGGAATGGTGTGCTAAGTGTACGTGGTATCCTACGTCTTTAAATACGAATAGTCTGATAAATACATCGACAAAAGAAAAAAATAAACTAACATATTTTGCTTTTACCTCACAGTGTGATAGCACGGACAATTTCACCATCTTGGATTCTCCATTTGATCCAATGTTCACATCTTCAACTCCCTTTTCAGTTATTACAAGTTGGTTTTTTGGCTACGTCATCTTCGATCGAAGAGCTCCTCTCAGTGTCAATCCTTTTAGGAATGACCGTATCTTTGGTGCAAAAATTCCATACGGTTGCCCTTTTATCCTTCTCACCATCATCATGTTCCATATCAATTGTGATATCTTTAAATTTTCCTTCGTTTTATGAGAAATTCATCCAATCTGATCATCATTTTGGAATACTTGCCAATACCTTTGATTGTTCGAAACGTTCGATTGCTTCACATGAATTTTCAATTTTTTTACTTGAGTTCATCGGAGATCTTCAAATTGCTTGCTGCTTTGCAAGTGTGTCTGTGTCTCCCGAATACGAACAATTAGAAATACGATGCAGAAAACAATTTCAGAATGTCAAAACAACATTTCGATGGCCGTGTTGAGGATGCTTAGCTTGGTATTCTGCTACTATGCCAATTACCAACTGGAGTATTAGCATTCAACTTTCTAAGAATTTTCAGTTGACAATCAAAGCTTCATAATGCCGCCTCATTATTTGAACAATCAAAAGCTAATTTATAAAAACGGACATACATTACTAGGTACTTTTGAGAAGTGGAAAAAGGTTGTGTGCCAGTAATTAAAGCAATATTACTCCCTACTACACTGTAAAAATCCATGGTCCAAACCATCTTCTCATCTTCTTCCGGATGCGGAAGTCTGCATTTGCTATTATTTCTACTTGTTGTACATGGAAATTTCTTCTTGTCGGAGAAATTTACAGTTATATGAGAACTTTCAAGTTCTTCTCTCTCTTTCTTACAAACTTCTCTAAAATTTTCGGTGATTTCTGAAATGTCCTCTGCTTCATCTGCTTGACTATTTACATCATTGGAAACTATTCCCAGATACTAAGAACAAATATGACTTTCTAAATCTATATGTACATAATTAATAGGATGATTTACCGGTTTCTCCTTGCTAGTGATCATATACTTCATCTTTTGTTCACGATATAGTCTTCCTCTTGACCAAACACAAGAATGATAGCATAAGAGAAATCAAGCTGCAATTTTCCCGCTAATTTTACCGGCTCCCCGGATACGAAAGAAGCATGCCAAATCTGGGAGGCTCTCACTTCCACCTACCTCCATCGAAAACATTCTTAGTCGAATACGATCTAAACTAACACAAATATTTGATAAGCCCAATGCATCTTACTCTGCTAGAAATTAGAAAGAACCAAAGATCACTTGATACTTCCTAGTGATGTCCAATCCAATTTCTCCATGATTTCCCCTCACTTGAGATTATGAGATGCTACGGAATCAAACGGCATTATGTAACAAAGAAAATCATGTGATCTAAGTGATATAAAAAGGAAAGCATCACTATGCGAAGACTCACCGTCCAATGCTGGTCCAAATATCACTTAAGTTGAGTCATCTTACATTCACCATATCATACATTGGATCAAAAAATTTAGAATCTTGAACCTTTGACCCTTATAGTGTGATATTTTTCATCAACTCGGTCAAAGGAATAGAAGCAACTTAGCAATTTCACTCTAAGTTAGTGAATGTTTTTCACTCTTTGGCTGAAACATCCTTCTTTCGGCTTTCTCCCTCGATACAATTAGCTGATTGGTGTATTTTCATTTGCTTATGGGAATTTGCTAGTAGTGGGATCGGTATCTCTTCCCTTCTTTTGTGTAACGGGTGAATGTTCTTTGGTCTTTGGCTTCCTTTCTGTTAGATTGGATTGATAGGCACATCTCATTTCTGGTAGATATTATTGTTGGTGGGCGGTTAAACATTCATATAACCTCACAAATGTGTCAAACTCTTCTTGAGGAATTTGCATTTACCAAACAGAAATCCTCATCTCTTTGTACGGTGGAGGTTTCTGCATGCTCCTCATCTTAGGTGAGTAAGGATTTAAACGTCTATGCGTGTAAAGTGATTCTCTCTTCCTATTACATTATCTTCATCATCGAGTTCTGAATGACAGAATTACTTTGTAAAGGTGTCTTTGCACTGTGTTGTCACTAGCAGTTCTTGTGCTGGCTGCTCTCCATTGTTTGATCTGAATTGTGATTTCTGCTTAGAAAGTTAGGATTTATATTAACGGTTAAGACTTATCAAGTGTCAATATTTCAATCATATTTTACACCTTGCAAAGTACTTGATCTAAAGTATAAGCATCTTCCTTTATTGTGACTTTATTTTCAGCTCTCAATCTAGCTCTCTTGTCATTCAAATAGCTTCGACACTCACTGCAATTTTCTGCATGTTAGAGTGGGCGGATCTCTTTCTCGTAGTGGTGACCGTATCCCGGTCAAAACCATCCAGAAACTTAAGCCAAGGCCGACCTCCTAGATGGCCTTAAATCATCGGGAATTGCATTGTAAACCGCATTAGATCTAATGACAGAAACAAGGCCAGACTACCAACGTGCTTGATCTTGGTATATTCGAGTGATCCCAAGGATCACCTGTTACGCCCACACACCTGACGGAAGTTTTCTACCGAAGCCCTAGAGAAGCCAATGTAGCAATACTTATAGGCGCAAATCTTTGAACCATGTCTTCTTCACCTCCAAAAGTTTGCACAAATAATCTCATGGTCACATTTTATGCATCGATCTCATGAAGGTCCGAAAATACTGCTGTTTTATCAACATGGTGGCACACGAGCGAGGAATAATTTGAGAGTCACAACAAAACAGTTGGGATCTACTTTGATAATCGACGGGCATGTCATCCAAGTTACGGGGTAACATGAAGGTGCTGGGTAAAGGCGACCATTGTTCTTGGTGGATTTATATTTGGTCTTGGGAATATAGGAGGAGTAGGAGCAATGAATGAGGTGTAGATGGAGGAGAAAATACGCGGTTGTTGATCGAAAATAGATGGTTGCCGAAATGTGATGAGAATGAAGGAGGCTTGATATAGACACTGAATCGGTCTGCTTGCCGATGACCCAAGTGTTGAGATGGAACTCTGTAAACTTGGGAATGTTTATTGCCACAATAGAGTCCAAATGTTAAAGATGTGACTGACATTAATGAATCTATTAACTTTATTCGATTTTAAGGTACTTGATAAACTAGATTTATGAAAGTAGAACCAATATCACTTTCAGAAACTTAATACAAAACAATGACAACTCAAATTGTTCATCAAATGCAAGATCTTCAAGAGTGCTCAAAAATAGCGAGACATGAATGAGATTTGAATAGGGAATCACGGGGAATTTCTCGTGAGGTGTGAGGAAATAAGATTGGGATTTTCCGCCCTGAAAATGAGGAGAGTGGATTAGGATCTGATTTTCTCTAATGTATATGTACGGAAGCCGATGTGTTGGGTATTTTCAAAATCAAAAGGGACAAAAGTAACTTGTTGCATTATCAAATTCTAGACTCATCACCCAAGATTTAACGTTATATATGAGAGCGATTTACAAGTCAGGTGTCACGTTCACAAACTAGTGGAGATTGGGCGAAAGCGAGGCGTTTGTCTAATTTCGTTCAATACAGCTCAAAAATCGTTTCGAAGGCTACATGGCGTAACTTTGAGCTCCATCTGTGGCTTATAAAACAAATAACACTATCCAAAAACATTTTTTTCTATGAACGATCGCCACTATGTTATTTCCTAAATCTGCCTCGAGGTGCAAGAAAGGCAGTTGGGTAACATCCAATAACAAGTCAGTGGCTAGCCCCTGCGAGAATAGGGGAAGGCTCTCTGCGGGTCAATCTCCATAAAAAGATAATCAATAATGCTTGAAGATGACTTGAAATAAGAGCTAATTTTAGGCTAGGTATATAAGTAAGGGAGTTTGGTTTTGGATTTTTGGGGTTTTGTTCAGGAAATAGAGAAGAGTAGTTTTAGGTTCGAGACAGAGCCTAGGTTTTGTGAGAGTTGAATGAACAAGAGGGTAACTTGGTGCTCACAGATTGAATGAACGGACAAGTTTAGACTATTGAGGAGATGAAGGGCATGAGCTTTCAATAATCCTCTTCAAATGAAATGAAAACATGGAAAAATTAAAACCAGCGAAGGCAGAGCAAAGCAAGTAATGAATTCCACCTTTATCACTCATTTGTTTAATTTAAGAAGAAAGGAGAAGGAAAATGATACACATAAACATCAGTGGGCACACAATCACATGAGAAGCACCATCAAAACACGGAGCCACATGGATCTGAAAGAGTGTAAACCACAGTCTATCGCACACGAGTGGAGAGATAGAGTATGCAATGAGTGCCCAAGCAATCCCAAGTGTCCAACCACAGCGTTGAAGAACTACATGATATGAACCAAGCCTAACTCATCCCATGCCTCTGAAATTAAGACTCTGTCATTCTAGAGATATTTCAGCATATCCCAACTAGAACTCAAAAATAGGCAATGAAACAACTATCTATATGATAAATAGTTAACAACACATTTTTGGTGGATGAATCTACTAATATGGTAAAAATGTGCCAAAATCACATCATGGTCATGAAATTACATCAAGGTACATCAAGATTTACATGAAAAAAGTAAAATAGCCAAAACTAGGCGAAATTTTAATTTGTTGAGTGAAAAAATGAGCCAAATTTCTATGCCGCGCACAAAAATCTCTGTCATTAACTGAAGTTTGAGGTTGATTGTGGAATTTATTGAAGTCCAAATTGGGTGCGGGATAGCTCGTTCCAAATCCTTACTGTCTACTTTCCAATCCAGTGGAATTAAATTTGGTTGCCATTTTCCTCTCCAAAAATCAAATCTTTCCCAACTTGCTACTTCATGTGTGTGTGCAGAAAATAGCCATTTTTAGGAGTGTTTGACCAAAACCCATTAGAAATCCTTAGGTAATCCATAGGCATGCATAAATTTTGAGAGAAAAAATCAAATGAAAAATTTTTATAGGAAAATTTTGAGTTATAAGCGCGTGCCAAGTGGCGCTACGCGTCGGGTAGGAAAATACGTGTTTGAACCAAAAAATTCAAAATTGACAGGTACCCAAATTTCTTGAAATTTGGGCTGAATGTCCACCATCAAGCTATGTTTTGAACGAAAAACTTGACCAAAATTTCAGGTCTATCGCTTCCTTTACGGCCTTTAGTGCCCATACTTAACCTTGCTTTCGGGATTTTGATCTGTACTTTAAACATCGATTTCGTGCCCAATAATGGTTCTTCATGTGTGCCTAAGCATGTTCTTTTCCTTGTTTTCCTTCTCCAACGACTTCTCAAGATGAATATTGACTATCAAGCTGATCTCCTGTCATCCTCAATTTCTGCTCAATGGGTGTCATCTCGGTTTGGCTTCTTTGCGGCGGCTGGATTTCTCACGGATGTTAGCATTATACTTCTCGGCCATAGGTAAAAGCCCACAGAGTAAATGAAGTAAACATCATGATCATATTTGTTCCACGGTAATCAACGGGAGGTGAAAATAAGGGTACGTAATTCCCCATAATAGTGCAGCATTAAAATCTTGTGCTTGCTAAGCATGATGGTATTAATAGTTAGGTGACTTTATGCTATCTAACATCCTAGTTAGTTAAGCTTCTCCTCCTCCAGACAACTTATTGAGCTCTATCACTGATATCGTAATTACCAAGTAACTCTATTTGAGTCAAAAATTACGCTAGCTTATGGCTCATTTCGAATAAAACTTCTGTCCTGTAAAGTAATGGGGAATTAGACTTATATTAATAGCATGGGGTATTCGCTTAGATAGCCCAGAGATAATAAATGTGATTTGACTAAAGTGGTGAATATGGATACTAACTTAAACACAGGCCCAGAATAAGCTAATCACAGCAATATAAGCATAACATGTGAAGTATGATTAGAGCTTCTCATATATTGTTCTTTAACACACTGCAAAAGCTAATAAAAAGCATGTGATAGATTAGAACTATTCCCATATGTAGTGGACTCTCATAGTTTATGTAATGGGGTATTGGTCTCTTTGTTCATGGTTAGGTTATGGGGTTTAATCATTGCTTAGTGAAATGAGATCATCATATGTTCAATGATATGGAATAAATATCATTATAGCTTAAAACAAGATAGTCTTATTATTAAGCTCACTTGGCATGTTCAATACTAGTGTCAGATGTACTATCACCATTGTAATCATAGTATAGCTCGAATATTCGATGGCTACAAGGTTGTTCCATAACAAAAAAGCACTTACCTTATTTTGTTTAGTATAGTAATTACTAGTAACATGATAGTACTATGTGAGAAGCTTTGATGTGATGTGTTACACGATGTAACTCCCCAATATGTGGAAGCTAATAGATATAAGCTAATGGTCTAATGATTATGGATTACCTAGTAACTAATGGTCATACTCTTTGTTAGAGCTCTTTACCGGTATTAGCCTAGTATATTGTAATGATCTATACATGTGGAATACGATTTGGATTTATAGTTAATGGCCTTTCATTGCGATTGTGCTGATACGCCCCATGATACGTATAGCTATTCCATTCAATGGAGATGATACTAGCTTAATATCTTACATGTAGGGCTTGCTTTCTTGTTTATTAGATAAGTTGTTTCACCATAGTTAATAGGGTAGAACATGTTACAAGGTGAGCTCTTAGTACTATTACACTTATGCTGGTTGTTATTTACACTATAGTTAGCGAATCCATAAACAAGAAGGTTTTATTCCACTTAGATTACAAAGCTATGAAGATTGATTACGGAATCACCCTCGCACAGTACTATCATTAACATCATAAGTCAATATATAGAAGTAATCCCATATTGTTATCATGTTATATCACTATCTTATAGTTACGTGTACGACTTATATGCCCTTTCATAGTAATCGAATAGAGTAGAACAAGCTCCATGTTGACACGGTAACTATGATCATACTAATGAAATAGGTGGGATAGCTTCTCCCTTAGTAATAAGTGAATTAGGTCATAATGGTGATACTAGTTCTTAATACCAATAACTTTGATCTTGTATAATAGTTATATCGATATGCTTAAATGGCTCTTGTTAATAAACACTTATACATATCATCTGAAAATAATCCATTTACCAGGTATTGTTTACGTATCCATGTAACTATGGGAATTTAAGTAATGAGCTTAATAATCATGTTGCCCATCTTGGATTCATTAGTGGTGTAATTATGGGAATAACTAGAGTCATATAGGCTTGTAGTTAAAGCTGCTTTGATACTTTACACTATTGGGTGAAGTAATGTATATGTAATGCCTGTATCACCATACTACGAAAGCTTAGGGGGAAACATTTGAACGGTCCAAATTCATTAGCTCTTATCATGCCACTACCGAGAGCTTGTTCACGTATGGTTATACTTATGATCTTTGCTTCTATATCTGTGTCTGAGGTGTAATAGGCTCTATCACCTTATACACTGCATTCATGTATATGTAATCATACTAGTATCCTTAGTGTTATCATGTACTAAGTGAAGATAAAACAAACACAATCATACTTGTAGTTATAATGAAGCCCCTTATTCATAGAGTGATATCAACTTTTATCCCGGTCATTTAGTACCCCTATAGAGCTCGTACATGATGTATCACAGATGGAAGTTAAGTAATGGTAGTTTGTCTATGAGTAATGGAGACTAATGAATCGGTGCTAATAGAACATGATATAAGGATAAGCGAGGGGTCATATTACTCAATAAGCTTGAATAATGGTGAAGTAAGCATCATATTAGTAGTAGTCTTTGCGCCTGCAACTAGCTATCTTTGATATGGCTCTGTTTGTATATTGCATGTATATTGAGTGTCTATTACGTATCATGTATTATGTCAAATTGAATTCGTTTACGGTATCATAAACGTATGCCAATCATTATGGTATTCCTTATGTGTGAAAGCACTATGATGGGGTGTTGAGACCTAACTAGTGTCAAACAAGGGTATACGTGTAATTGTATAGTATGTGTGTTGGATTTACTCTATCTTAAGTAATAGTTATGACCTATGTTATGTGTCCTGTACATATGTTACGGAAACAGGTAGTAGTAGTTACAAACATGAATGGTTACAGTCTTCCTCTTGACTTGGGTAGATACGCAGGGTCTCACAGGGTTATAATAATAATTCAAGAGGTATTTTAAAGATGATCTCTGCTTTTATGTATTATTCATTAAATGGTGATTACATAAAGCTAGTTATATTATGTAATAAGTGTGTTGCTAAGGCCCCTTCTGAACATAAACACAAAGGCATTCCTAGATAAGATATACTCTTTATCTACATATACATAATTAATTATAATAAGACTCTCTGGTCAATTACGGATATGTAAGCTTACATGTAGTATAATCTATGTAAGTAAGCAAGAAGTGATGGTATCGATGTTACGCAAAACATAATAAATCTTACATACCCCTAGTAATGGAATTGGAACAACTGTATTATGATTGATTACGGACTACTAGTTATGGAACATGTGATAACCTTATTCGGTACCAAAATTTGGTCATTGCTTACAAAGTCTAATAGGCTATTAAAGTACTACTTAACCTTTGCTTGTTCTTCATGTATTAGTGTTGGAACCATTATGATTTATAAGTATGAGTATTCAATGGGTATCAATCCTATGCGAGTGATTAGTCTTTGGTATGATAGGTAATCATCTTACTTCCTTTGATTGATTGAAACCAAAGCCACTACATATGCCTTAGTGATAATCTATTCATAGACCCATTCGGTAAGCTCAAATACATGGGATTGGTTCTATCTCCATAATATGTGTAGATCATTCATTGTATCGTAATAGTTAGAGATGTGTAAACTGTCTAATAATTGAAGCTAGTATAGGCGTAGAGACCATATCCTTTCTCTAATCTACATGATGCTTTACTCACAAGTAACTTTCAAGCTATACGCATTTCCCTAATATGAAGGTTACGAGTGTTAAAACCAGTTAGCATAGTGTTTAGTATTACTACGGTGTTGACATGAGAGATATGGCATAAAGTGTACGATGTATAGGTAACACTGCATTTGTAATCTATCCTAAACTAAGTGATTATAGAATACGGTACTTTATTCATTGCTTACTAAATAGGAGTACTAGTTGTCATATTGAGTACGAATGCAATAGTAATGACTCTCCAATCAAGAACGCATATGGGTTTCATTAACACAAAGCAATGGTGAAAGGAGAAAGCCGTATAGTACATTGTTAACACTATACGATCTATTATAGATATAACGTATAGATTAGCTATCAAATAGGTGAGTTTCATTGATTCGTGTATAGCTTTAAGTATAGGTATCTCCTAATTCTTGTTCTATGGGAAAATCATCTTCCATGGAGATTTAACCCTATTTAGAAACCGGTCTTTGTCTCTACTTACGATCTCTTCTTCGTCTGCCATTACGGATTACTAGTCCTATCGAAGTTCCCTTGGTTCCCATATTCGTTTCACCCATGGAATCTCCTCCTAGGAACGATTGTGGTGGCGGAGATATAGTAGGTAACCATCATGTTCAATAAGGTATGGTCTTATTACTACAATATAACCACCATCTTCTTTTAATCGATAGCATTATACCTTCTGGCAAAGTCAAAGGATGAGGTTAATCGTATTACGTATATTATTGGAATAAAAGAGGAAACGACATACTTATTATGATACGTAAAGTAATAACAATGGAGATAAAATCATTACTAGTCTATAGAGGTCATATATTGGATCACCTTATGTCCCAGGGAATATACGGGTATAGATATGATAACCTACAACTTTCTAGACCATCAAAGTACGATATGTAACCCAATTTACATAATAGCTAATCAAGAGAAGAGTAAGCTATGTGTAACATCATGCTTGATAATTGCATTGATATAAGTGAATCCCGGTGCTCGGAAAACGGATAGATAGATGCTAAGTCCATTGAATAAAACAAGAGCTTATCCTATTCGATTACCATATATAAAGATATACCATGGTTACAATACATGATATAAGTCTAATCGATATGACGGGAACAATACTCGGGGAGAAGAAGGAGAAACATGGTAATAAACTAAAAAGAGCTTTTATCGAGTTTCAACAAGGGCTTAATTAGACATGATAGGATCCTTGTGTAGTACTAGTATGAAAGGTAATAGTGACACCGAGGACTCGTATTGACATAGCATAAAGTAATAAATACATTACTTTAGGAGACTATGATCATGCTATCCTATTCATATTGGTTGTTACTTCCATATAACTTCCATTCCATGTGTGTGTGCCTTGTCATGTTCCCTTATTCATTGCATTCACAGTGATATGGAACTACTAGTAACAGTAGTTAAATGATGGTAATAATTTTAATCTATTTCACTAATATGGTAAATATGTACTAAAATACCATTATGTATGGGTATAAATAATTGTATACTTATAAGTTACTGGAAGTTGTAAACACCATATATTTGACATGTTTCTGGGGTCTGTTAAGTTAGGTATACAATAGCTGCACCTTTTAAAAATCGTTAATCATGAAGCACCCTGTTATGCTGTGTGTTCACTTCAAGATACAATGATTGAAGAATACACTCATACTGTAGATAAATCGGTGCGGCTTAACACACTAACCTATGAGCTCTATATGGATCTGTACATGATAGTACTACCTATCTCCCTGCATTAAAAACGATTAGGAGAAATTGTTTTCTTGTGGTACTTATACGATTAAATAACGTCTTTTGCGGTGACGATACAATGGTTATTAGAAGGTGATTGAATACCATGTAACTAATGGAACACAGGGATCTTCTTGGTAAGGCATAGATGGTGTTTAGGACCAAATATGATAGCTTGGATACCATCTATATTGAAACTAGTGGAAATAGCCAACAGGGTATTACGTAACTTAAGTAATCATTATTCAACCCTGTCATAATAAAACAATGGAATTACGTCCTTAGTAGACTTCTATCCTAATATAATCATACTTTCATGTTGAATGCTGTTAGTTTTACATACATTGTAAATACATACGCTCATACTAATGGTGTTAGCTCTAACCATGTTTGATATGAATCACTTTATCCCCTCTTTTAAATTAGCTTAAACTTAACTTCTATATTACTAACTACTATAATATGGTGACACTAAGTTTAACCATACTTCTGGGAAGAAATTTAGTACATATAGTGAATATTGGGCACATAGATGTTTTATTTTATACTACAATGTCTATTATAGAAAATAAATACATAGCCTCACTAATAAGTACCACTATTGTATATTCTCTTATAATTACAAACAAACCATAAATCTCACTACTATAAGTGGTAACAAGTACAGTATATAAGGTAAGTATGAGCTTATACGTAATTTCTACATAAATAGGGGCGTACTCTCATTACAATGCTTCTGCCCCTAACAAGACTGGTAGTTAATAAACAAGACATACTCTGACAAAGTTCACAGTCTCATATGTTACTATGAACTAACTACACAACACAACTATATAGCTCAGGTAGCTATAAAGAGTTATTATCATTGAACACTATTGATCGCTTCAACCATTCCATAAATTGTACCAAGCTTCATCTAACTAAGGTAATTACTAGTCTTCCCCTTCAGGATTACGATTTACAGAAATTAGTTGATAGTGGTTAGGAGAAACGTTTAGTAGTGCAGAGAGTCTGAGCAAGTACGAGTGACATTGTGTACTGGTATGAACTCTATTTTGAGCCAAGTGGTGGATAAGGTATGGTGGTGGGCGGTCTGAGATTAGGATATACATGCAATCTCGGGCCGACATGGATGGGATGACATTGAACTAGAGGTATTTCTAGGGTTCATAAAGGGAGAGGGCGGCAGTGATGGAAAGCATTAGTTTTGCCATAAAGATGGATGCAGGAGGTGAAGGTAACACCATTATAAAACAAAGCCAAAATATTTTTTTCTACTAACGTATGTCGAATAAATCTCTTTCATTTTGTAGTAGTGTTATTACAGATGGTGCCATCAGGCACTGCAAACTGATAAACATAATCTAAGGTCTGGCTCATTTGAGATACATAGCTTCCTACAAGAGACCTATAAATGAACACATCTGAAGGGAGTATCAATCATATTTTCATCAATTTGCAACCAAAAACTATGGTACAAATCAAAGCTTTGTTTGTTACATTCTTAAATCTAACAAAAGATCTTCTTTACTTCATTTGGGTATTAAAGATACCTTGGGTTGATTGCTTTATTTGCATACCAATAAATTATTGCAATTCACCCAAATCACTCATCTCAAATTCATTTTATAACGGGTCTAAAAGCTGACCAACGGGGTAGTGGAGCTTCTCTTCACGTATCTGTCCTTTGTGGTGGGATGAAATCGGTCCATCTCGACTACGGACAGCTGCGATTGAAAGGGTAGGGCGTTTTGAAACCTTTGAATTCTCCGACTACTAACTCTGGTGGTGGGAAACAGCTTAGACTAGTCCTTGCAGAAGATGTAGAGAAAAATTGCAAACATATAGGCAAGTGAGAAGGAAGGCTTGTGAGGTGGTAGGGAAGGGTAAATTAATACATGGTTTCTAGTTACCCTTGGTGTATGAAAGGTTCTCCTTTTCCTATTCCTTCCTATGTTCTTTCTTTCTGGAGAAACATACAGAGAAATAGACCGGTCTTGGTGAAAATGACAGAGGGGAACCCATACTTGTTAGTGAGTTATTAACTTAACCTGTTCATTGTATTCATATTGGTACCTTGTCAAACTAGGTATACAAACTTGACCTCATTCCAAGTGTGTCTCAAGCCGGCTATTAAAACCTGTTTTTATTCCTTCTGACCTGCGCCTTCATATGATAGCTCTATATCTATGCTAATACCTAATCTATAGCTACTAACATCATCCAAACCAACATGTCCCAACATCGGTGTATCTCGGCATCCTAGCATACTAGCATACCGACATCGGTCATTTCATCATACCAACATACCGAATATTAGATAATACAATCTCTAATCTGAGGATTCGGTTGGATATTATCCATTGTACAAATAAATATATTTTCTCCCTATCTGAAAACGGTTCTATCCACTCTCACCTACTCCTTTGACCTTCTCATAGGTATGAGAAAGTAAGGGCAAAGAGAAGTCGATCAGTACATTAATTACATAGTAGACGAAAGGCCTTACTAGATGAAGGTCGGCATCTATAAATGTAAGTTCGACTGGGTAAAGCACCATGTGAGTTCTCCTCGGAGGGCGGGAAAAACCCATTAACAAGAAAGGGTTCTTTCTCTTCTCTCTATTATCGGTCGTGATACATATACTAGTATTATAATAGATCTGTGATGGCAACAGGCGAATTATCTCTCTTATCGGTCAATAATTACATATATAATATATGCATTATACGCATACGCTCCGGCAATAACAAAGTCTTTCCCTCACCACGAGCACGCGGGGCATGATGGCGACCTGACCGCATGATATGAGAGAATTTATCGCTTGTCCGGTCTCTGTCTCCCCAACCCCCAAGCGAGTTCTGTTTCCCCCACCAACATTTCCCCGCGGAACATGGGCTTCAGAGTGAGATCGATGCTATAGACACTACCACTTCCTTGCTTATGGATTGATCTAAGCTTACCAATGATTTACTTCCTGCTTGGGTTGGAGAGAGATATAAGGATTTCATTCATTCGATTGGCTCTCCATCTAAGACTAAGAATGAGATACATACGGGTGGGAAGACGAGGGCGAGGGAGGGGACTTTAAGATCAATTGGTCGAGTGCCATTCCTTACCACTATGCAGATTTCATTCGTTCGATTGGAGGTCTATCTCTTGGATCTATACGCTTTATAGTCCATTTCCTTCCGATTGCTAGAGAGTAGTCTGGCCATGTGTTCTGGGCTTTCAGCAGAGCTTTCGTCGACTTACATACGATACATAGAATGAGAGACATACTTGAACTAGAATGTTGGTACGTGGTAAAAGGAATGAGAAGAGGTGTGGGTGGGGTTTAAGCACGTAATACTTTCTATATGTGCATGGTGTTTTTACAACGTATACATTCTTTGATGGGGGGGGTTCATGTACATGCAGTGGTCGTGCGGGTGGGTGTGAATAGGCTTTTAGATGCAGCATAAAGTCCAAAAGAATTAGAAAACAATCCTCTCAAATTAGGTCTTCCTAATCATAAATAGTCTGAAGTTGGTGCTTTCGGAAGGCCCGCTAACACTACTGTGGCTTGAAGCGAGCGATCGACCAGCCACCACAACAGCGGTCGGTAATTGAAACAAGCGCTGTACGATAGGCTATACACATGGTTATTGTTTGACTCCCGGAAACACTCATGGTTGATGCCTTCGACGGACCTTTATTCCTGTCTTCTCGTCATGGGGGGTGTTAAGGAATCCCCATTGGGTCACCTGTTACTCATATTGTTCCCCTTCCTCCCCTGGCCCGAAGATGCGAGCAAACATCATCAATCGATTGAAGCTAACGATCTTCTCGGAGCACCAATGTTGGATGACCTTCCTCTGGCTAGCAATTTGCGGAAAAAACAGTACGTAATTACATATGTATGGGTAAATTCGGATTCGCACTTCTCAACGACCTTCGGCGAGATCGGTTCTTAGTTCCGTTGGAATGGCAATGAGCAGAGGAAGGATTCGATCCAATAGAAATCACGCTACCTTGTTAATGGTCACAGGGCCGTTGGTAAGTATAGAAAGTGACTATGGGTCGAAGGAAGGTACGAATCGGTAGAAAGTAACAAGCGGTTGGTAAGTAGAGAAGTGAAGTAGCTAGCATTTATTAAAACACACAAAAGCGAGGAACCTAGACCTACCCATTGGTTCCTCTACCACCACCACCTTTGATCAGAGTCTGTGTTTACAAATTGGTGGACAGCTTAATGACCAAGTCGGTCAAGTGGCGGATTCTCAATCAAGCAAGTGAGCCATCTCAAAAATCGGTAAATGCATCCATCGAAAAAGTTGTAATTGGTAACCAAAATCGGAGGCTCGGATCTGGCTTTATATAGCGAGTTCGAGCCGGCTCTTGGTAGAATGAAAGACCACAAAATCCTGATATATTCTCATTACTGAATGCTTGCACGTCAAGGAAGGCAGAGATAGCAGATAGTATGGCGGCACTCGAAGAAAGTCATAAGGCAATAGCGGGGTAGAAAGTGGTGTTTTGTTCGCATTGCTCCAAATAAGTTATGATCCGCTGGTCTCTATGTAACTTGACGGTCAATGTGTCGATCTCGGCTTTACGCTACGAATAGTCTCTCTCAACTTTGAGCTTGGAGAGCTCAAATCCTGTCAATCCATTGTAAATTAGTATCCTAGCCTCTGAAGAGGCCTCATCTGCTGCATGTACACTCTTACCTCTATCTTGTGCAATAAATATTAGACAGCGACAACGAGACCGCTACGGTGGAGACGATGCCTGATCGGTACTGCTACAAATAATACTCTAGTGCCTCTCTATTATGTAACAAACACGGAACAGAAAGTAGGCTTTGACAATGACCTTGGTGATGTGAAGGTTCACTTGCATCATGGACAGCCTCGAAGACTTTGAGAGATGTGGAAAATCACGGGAAATGAAATCCTCCATAGAAATACCTGCAATCCAAGTTGATCCTGAATATGATCTTCAGTAGTGCATAGTGATAAATGTTTTGTTATCTTCTTCCTTTCAAAGGGATTTTCTTTTGCCTGGTGGTCATTCTCTCGATATTCCAGAGCATGAAATAAGGGTATGTTAATCATCCTCACTCTCGTGAAATGCATCAACAGTGTGGTAGGCATAGAGGCGTGAAAATCGACCTCTGGTGAAGTGTCCGATGTGGGTTTCATCGAGCGCATAGGATTCAGCAGGAGCAGACTCAGATGCTCTCTGGCTGTCTCATAGCTAGCGCTTTGATGTATGGTTCATAATCCACTCTTTGTCCACCTGTTGTCTTGTTCCCTTCATTCACCCACCATTCGGTATTCTGTTGTGAGAGATGGTTTCGGTGTCCAAAGTGAAATTTACACTGCCAATTTTACGACCATCATGTAAATGTAATAGAAACAAAAGAGCCAACTCACGATGATGGCGAATCCTAGAAAATCATCTCACAATACGGATAACTATTTGCTCTCGAAAACATGCTGGCTGCAAGTGGAAAAGCATGGCTTGCAATTGAGTCAATGAGGTGAGCTCTTCTCAAATGTTTGCCACCTTTCAGGAGCTTTTAGTGCATCTAACAGTGGTAGAATCACTATCTCTCCCTTGTATTATATGAGTGTCATCACTCCCATGGTGTTCAAGGTCTATGTTTTGGCTTGTATGAGATAAAAATGAGAATTTGGTGCTTTGTTTTAGTTTCCTCAAATGTGTGTCAAAGGGGAAGGAATGTAGGAGATATAGGGCAATGGGGACAATGGGGTTAAATCGAATGATAATTTTCTCTCAAATTTTACAACAAGGACAATGGATGTATTGATCACATTGGGGAACTTGGGGGTTTGGGAATTTTTAAGTGAAATGGGAAAGGGAGAGTGATAGGAAATGAAATGATTTATGGATAGGGAAATAGGCTTAGGAATGAGTGACTTGGGATAAGTGGAATAGGGAAGGGATCACGATAGTATGATAGTGAGGGGAGAAATAAACAAGATGGGAAATGAAGTATATGGCACAAAACTATTTAAAAACACCAACTTTTAAAACCCTAAGGAGCATTTTTTTAACAAGGTGATAGAGCTGTTTCTTGGCATTCCAATTCTCATAATCCATTTCAATCAAAAGAAACATTGGCTAATGGCAATTTAGAGAGTCGCATGAACTTATCAGCCAAAAAAGAGCTGTCGCATTTGAGTTTTTGGCCAATGAAAAAAATTTGGTTGGCTCGCCCCGTGTGCGATGGTGGCCTGGCTAAGCCACATTTGGCTTATGCACCGAGCTGCCCAGAAATACATCAGAAAACGGCCCTATACGTCACGTTTTTTCTGTGCGCGCGATTCTCCACCCAAGGTTCGCAATAGTAAACTCACCCACAACTTCGGCCTTTAAACACTCGTTTTGCTCTTTCCATGACTTAACCTTGCACGAATGCTATCTCGCATGTAAATGAGGCGACAAAACACAAAAATATATTTTATGCCATAGACTTTGATTTTTTGATTTGAAAAAAACCCACTTTCTAAAGTCCGAAAACTTTGACACTTTTCTCACATAAACTCGTTTTGTTTGTTTCTTTGATTTTTGAGCCGAATGATGAATCTCTCGTCCGTTCTTGCAGGGATAGTTACATGGGATTTTATTAAAGGTGACTGTGGCCGTGCTCGAAGAAATTTACAACCTAAAACTTTGAAAATTACATCGCATTTATTACAAATGGATAAAATGTGACATTTTTTCTTCAAAAATAGAGATGAAGAAAATCATTATCAAGCATTATGACGATGAAATTTTTACATAAAACCTATTTCAAACCTCCTCATACCGTCGACATTATTAAACATTTTGAAGACTAAATTAACGAAACTCCTAGACCTAATGAGACTAAAAAACCCTAAAGTGACTAATAATTTTTCAAGAGACTAAACATGACCGTGTAAATGACCTGTGAATGATTTCGATGAACAAACACGAACTAACAAAGGCATGACATGAGGGATATGAGTGAAAAGATCCTTTCGTCGATGATCCACATGCTCCTAATGGAATGTAGCTGATCGAACCGAATGAGACACCTAAAAATGAAATGCAACAAGAGAATTGATCTCCATCGAGGGATGAAGATACCGACTCTAACATGTTGTGATGATGTTATACAATGTTTGTGGTTTTTTAGATGATCATGATCATGATGATTAGATGATGTTAGTAAATTTGAATACCAGAATATGATATTTGTACGATGGTTATCATGATCATGATATTTATTTTTTAATATTAAATCATGATATTTATTAAATAGTATATCATGATTGTAATTGAAATTTTAATTTTAATTGTATGTAAAATTGTAAAATTGTAATTGTAATTTTAATTGTAATTGTAATAGTTAATTTATTGTGAAATGATTGTAATTGTAATTTTAATTGTAATTATATGTGAAATTGTAAAATTGTAATTCTAATTCTAATTGAATGTAAAATATTTGTAAAATTTTAATTATATTAATGTGAAATGATTGTAATTGTAATTTTAATTGTAAAATTGTAATTGTAATTGTAATTATAATTGTAATTGTATGTAAAATATTTGTAAAATTTAAATTGTATTAATGTGAAATGATTGTAATTGTAATTTTATATATGTAAAATTATAAAATTTTAATTTTAATTGTAATTCTATGTAGCAGTGTATTTGAAAACAACATTGTTGTTGCTCTGCTGTCCTTCATATGCATCGTTGGATTTTGTGTTAGACGATTAAATTGTTGGTGCCCATTGATTTAAAATCGTTACTTATTGGCCAGGTGGCAACAAAATTGGTTCAAGAAATTGATTACTTATTAAAGTTAGTTGCCCGCTGCACCAGTTCCTCCTCCTCCTGAAACTCGCTTAACTTCGCCTCCGCGCTCGCTGTCCAGTGAAGTCTTATGCATTGGCATAGGCTCTGGTCGTTAGGTTGTCTCGGGGGCTTTCCAGATGAAGACGACGACAACGCTGAATTGTCATCCTACAGAAGGTGGATCCATAAGCTGTTTTGCAACCGCAGGGTAAAGAGATGCAGTAGTGGCACTGGTATGAGGAATGTGCAATTTATTGATACCGAAGGTTGTCAGTTGCAGTGCATTTTGAGTTGGGTACACTCTCCAAATCCCATCTGGCTTCGCTTGTTGAAATGCCCCTACAAGACTTTGCCTTCCTGGGTTCCGTTGGAGAATTTAAGGGTTTTAGAATTGTCCGGGTGCTATTTGAAAAGATTGTGGCTTTACAAATCTCAGGTAAAAAGAAATTTGTTGAATTAAAGTTTTGCATATTTACTCTCTCTTCATTTTACATCACAGAGCCTTGCAATGAAGTTTAAGGGTTTTGTAGAAGACAGTTCCCAAAGCTTAATTGTAGTTGACACCCGTGAATATTTTGCAGGCACCTTTGCTGTTGCGAGAGTTAGTTATTGATTCACCCCTTTCAAAGTTACCAGAGAATATAGGGGACCTGAAGGACCTCGAACTCATGGTACTCCGAAATACTAATCTCAAAAGTTTGCCAGAATCGTTCGGGAATTTGAAGAAGCTAAAATCTCTCGATCTATCTCACTCCCTTTTGTTGCAGAAGCTTCCGATTTCCTTCGCTAAATTGAGAAACCTGGAACGCCTCAATCTCTGTCGCTGCAACTCATTGCAGGAGCTTCCAGATTCATTCGGTGATTTAACAAAGCTTATGCATCTCGATCTGTCGAGATCTTCTTCTTTGGAGACGCTTCCAAATACCTTCGGTAATTTGAGAAGCCTCCAACACCTCAATCTTTCTTACGCCCAATCTTTGAAGGGGCTTCCAAATTCCTTCCGTGATTTAGCCAACCTTAAACATCTCGATCTCTCTAACTGTTCCTCTTTACAGAAGCTTCCTTACTCCTTCGATAATTTAATTCCACTGGATTATCTTGATTTGCAGGGTTGCCCTAATTTGATTGTATCCAGAGAAATACTTCTAAATACCCGTCCGTCATCATAAATCATTCCTATTGTACAACTATTTGAAGTTTTTCAATTCCACTGGATTATCTTGATTTGCAGGGTTGCCCTATTTTGATTGTATCCAGCGAAATACTTCTAAATACCCGCCCGTCATCATAAGTCATTCCTATTGTACACCTATTTGAAGTTTTTCCTTTGCAAGTCCTTCGCGAGTCTAATTCTTGATGGGGCATTTTTAATAAATTTCCAATAATATGTACGTTGCATTTGATAATACATCTATCCTTGGAAGCATCGAGTTCCAGTGATAAATAGAGAGGGAGCTTCCGTCCCTTTACATTATGTGGATATTGTATATCTTCTGCTGCTGTATTGAAAGTTCTCCTGCCCCCAACTGGGAAAAACTGCAGTATTCTCAGCCTCAGCGTTTCAGCTGCATGTTCTATGTAGGTATCTGTTCACCGTGTTGTAGTTTTGATTACGACGAGGGCACACAGCAATTTTGGCTCCGGCAGAGGAAGGAAGGTGCTTAATAAAGTGTAGCTGTGTTTGAATCTTGATCTTGGGCAAGTCAAAACCAAAAGATCAAAGTTTGTGAACAATTCTGAGTCTTGATAGTTCTGTGCTTTGCAGGTAGGCTTCAAGAAATGGAGAACAACGATCAAATATTCAGGCCACCGGAGCAGGATTTTCTGTTACAATGGGGGAATCGCAAGCGCCTCAGATGTGTCAAAGTACAAGTAGATGACAAAATAAAGAGAACCACCGTTCCTGTATACAGGCGTGTCATCAGAGCCGAGAAGGAAAATCCATCGACTCAAATTCCAGATTGCCCCCAACCCAATCGCCTAGGTAGCAGGAATTCACAAACAGCCGCCGTCAAAACTACGGCCGTTGACGGCATCAAACTCCATATGAATGACCATTCATCCCCGGAAAAGAATTATAGGTTTCCTCTGCGAGGGAATAATGGATGTTCTTCCACTGATGATACCTTCCGTGATTTAGCCAACCTTAAACATCTCGATCTCTCTAACTGTTCCTCTTTACAGAAGCTTCCTCTAAACCACAAACAGCTTAATAAGATGCCAATCTCACCATTGAATCAAGACTCAGTTGCCCTATAGTGGTTGTTGGACTTACCCTTGCTGTTTCAATATGTAATCTGGATAAGATTTTCCTATTCTCATTCAAAAGCCAAAATTAGAAAATCAGTTGAAAATGTTCATGATTTTTACAGTCATTCGAAAGATGAGGGTTGTTAGAGAAGAGTCTAATAGGGCAATCTACACCTACAATCGATCCTCATTTTATAATAATTTTCTATTACAACTGGGCACTGGCCAGCACCATTTCCTCATTGTTTTCACTGCTGTTTTCTGTCATTTGAGGTAACTGTTGGTTATATGCATGATTTTGTTGATCTCATTTACCCTTTTCTAGTGTTCAATTTACAAGTCATACAAGTTGTAACCGCTTTGTTTTTCATCTTATATGGCCTACAGTCTTATGGTTAGTTTGATAAAAATCTACCTATCTATCTCTCTATCTCTGACTACTTAAGAACTACTTCAGATTTTTTTTTGTTGGCATGAATATCTCTGTTGTCACATTTCGTCTACTATCTCCCACTTCCTCGTTATATACAGGAAAAAAGCTTATATTTTTATGTTTAAAGATGAAATGGAGATATGTGTATGTTTACAATGGAAGAAAACACTATCACTACGTATATGCTCCTATCTTTATTAAAATTGACTAAAATTACTACAAATATCTTGTTTAGCAACTAAATATGAAATGGAGATATGTGTATGTTTACAATGAAAGACAACACTATCACTACATATATGAAATTTACAATGAAAGACAACATTATTACTTGACTAAAATTACTACAAATATCTTGTTTAGCAACTAAGAATCAATGAAAGACAACATTATTACTGAGCTTGATGGCTTCTCCTATCTTTATTAAAATTGACTAAAATTACTACAAATATCTTGTTTAGCAACTAAGAATCTTACGACGTTTCCTTTGCAACATTTGGTATGTGTATTGTGATTCTATGTAGATTGCATAATTGTAGTGTAATTTATTAATTATGTAATTGTAAAAATGTGATTCTAATTCTAATTCTAATTCTATTTGTATGTAAAATAATTGTAAAATTCTAATTATATTAATGTGAAATTATTGTAATTATAATTTTAATTGTAATTGTATGTAAAATTCTAAAATTGCAATTGTAATTTTAATTTTAATTTTAATTTTAATGGTACTTTCAATTGTAATTTTATTGTGAAATTGTAAAATTGTAATTGTAATTGTGTATTTTCATCATTCAATTTTATTAAAAATTATAAATTCGTAAATTCGTAAAATTGTAAATTAATTGTCAATTTTGAACCATAACTACATGTTGTACTATACAACATCCCCCATTTACTTTCACTAAATAGGGACCCTTTAAAATAAATAGAAATTTATAAGCTTGATTTTATCTTAGCCTAAGTCTAAAACTTTAGGAAATAAATTTTTCTTTCCCTTTTCACTTTGATTCCTTAGCGCTCATCACAAATCGCATAACTTACAAGTGAATAATTTAAAACATAATAAAGTGTTGCGAGCTGTGATATGCGCTACAACCTTTTTTTCAAGTCATATAAAATTCCCGTTACAAATGCTTTAAACACTGCTTTAAAAGGAAATCACATCACGCCTCTTAAAAAAAATCAACTTATGACAAAATAGGTAAAGGTTACGATGAGTCGGACCTGAAGTTTTCATAAAAGCAACAATCATAAAACTTCAAAGATCCGATAAAGTGCATCAGCATGATTCCTTAACATACTTCACATTTCACAACGAATAACCGAATGTAAGTTTTATTACCATATGAAAATTGCGATCTGCAATTTGCGTAGATCCCATTTCATGAAATTCATTGGTGACATATAACATAATTAATAGTAACAGTTTAGAGTTGCGATATGAGTTATTAATACTTATTATTCAAGTGTGTGAAATGATTCATATCTAATCAACCAGATATAATATCTAACATAATAAATTGATAGAATAGGCATATTACGTAAAGGTGTGTAAAAGATTTGATAGGAAGAATTATGGGTGATTAACAAAATTTAATGGGAGTTTTATGTAGATTGTTTGCAAAGCTAGATATTACTAGGTTTTCCGTAGAGTGGGTCTCGTTAATTGACGCAATCGTCAATTCTTTAATTATGAATTGGGAAAATATCTTGTTTGATAATTTGACCAGAAATATCATGGATTATAGAAGTAGAAGAAGTGTTTCCTGTAGGGAAATACCCCCCTTTTACATGAGTGCTTATGTTATGGACGCAATTTTCTATTGTTTAATTTTTCCTACCATGGGATGGAAATGGACAACTTAAGACCCCACTCCAATCCATATTTACCAGAGAGCCCTTTGGGAGTGAGATTTTCATTTACATTTTTACAAAAATTGCAATGGAGTAATGATACCTATGCATCAAATTATATTTAATGATAAAGCCCCTATGATTGCCAAAGAGGCTAGTATAGAAATTTTGTCCGTTTCCAGATGGTTTTCTGAAGAAAATTTCACCTATGTCGGAGTTTTTAGGATTTATTCTTCTCCCCACGTCTTGCCCTATTATGTTCCTGACAAGCTACTTGATAGAGAAATTTCTTACCAACTTGTAGTAAGTGGTATTTCTAAGAAACTCAAAGATGCCAAGAAGGTCATTTGGCTTAATTTCCCTTTGCAGTGTGGTACTTTTTCACTTCTTGATATTGGTCATACATTCAAGGAAGTTTCAAATATTACTTTGTTAAATTTGGTTGTAATGCCAAAGAGGTCATACGACCACAATGCTATGATTAAGAATTCAACACAGAACTGAAATTGAAACCTTTTCTAAAAGAGATAGATATGTTTGATGATTTCTTTCAAGGAATTGAGAAGTTCCCGGATGTACTAAAAAATTCATCCAATTAGCTTAGTCAAAATTTCTTTGAAGCCTTCCAAACATTCAGAAATAAGATATTGGAAATAATTCCTTTAGATTTATTGTTTATTGAAGATGTCAACGGAACAAATCCAAGTATTAGCTTGGATAATGAAGCCAAATACATGTTTGAAGATGAATCCCAAGAGAAATATAATCATGAGTCAGGGAAATCACAACATAATTCTCAGAATTCGGATCATTCTGATAATGAATCTGAAAAAACAAATGAGAGCCCAGAAAAGGTAATTGATAAATTAATTAAAGAGATTGAAATGCAAGAGGAATGAGGAATTAATGGAGCTAGATCATCTTCCCAAGAAATTTAGCATAGTCAGAATACATTCGATCAAGCAGAGAAATCTCAGCCAAAATATTTGAAGAATGAATGGGAAAAATTTTCCAAGGCACTGCAAACACCACAACCAAATCCTAATACTGATCAATCTACCAGTTTTCAAATGCTAGAGAATTCTCAAAAATTAGTGGAAACTGCAATTCCGCTACAACAGGTACCTGAAACTCATTATCAAGAGATCATTCCAGCCTAGCCTACAGAGTATATTGTTTTACAGATTAAATAAATTCCCTCACTTGATGTCTTCTACAGTCCTAGTCATAAGGTTGTATTTAAGAGAAGAAAAAGGAGAAGAATGGATGATACAGTTTCAAATCTTACAAATGAAATTGTTGACGTTCTATGAAAGGATCCTTTAGCTGATCCTACTGAAAATTTAACCAAACTATCAGAGTTTGCAAGGGAATATGCTACTTCCACTATTGACAAGGCTACTGAAGTTCAATTGTTATTGAAGCAAAGAGAATACAAAGTATAAGAGTTAGAGATACTGTTAGAGCAAGAAATGTTTAACTCTAGCAGGCATATGGAATTGAAAATGTCTCAATTTCAAAAGGATTTTTAAAGATTAACTTTGCAGCATCAGGTGCAACTTACTTTAAAGGAAACACAACTTGAATCAGTAATGAAAAAATTAAAAATCTAGCCCCAGGTAGAGAAATTCATGAGATAAAAATTGGAAATGAATGCAAAGCTAAAGCTACAACAAGAAGTATTTTATCAACAAGCTTCAATCACTAACTCTTACTATGATTCAAGTAAAATCCTGATCCAACAAGTGGCTAAAGGTATACTTGAGTGTGAGGAAATTTAAAAGAAGATTAATGAGTTCATTCAATGGCAAGCATCTAACTCAAGAAATAAAGCTGACCTACCTCAGATAGATAAATTTCACAAGAAAATTTTATTTAAAGATTGGCAAGTGCAGTTAAGTCAAGAAGAAAAGGCAGTGAGAAAGGCATCAAGATTAACAAATGAGCATGTTGAATATGTTAATGAAAAGATGTTGAAAGTTGAGCTTTTTAAAGAATACTCAACTAAAGTGCTCTCAGAATTAAATTCATTAGAAGCATAGTGGAAACAAAGGACAGAGATGCAAGAAGAAATGATTAAAAAAATAAATAAGTTTGATCAAGAAAATTACTGGAATTTTCTGATCAAACCTTATCATTAGTGCATCACTCTTCATTCATTAACTGATTCAACAAAGAAGTTACAGCTAACACTTTCGAATGAAATGTTCAAAATCCAGATCAGATCATGAATTTTGCAGCCAGCTCAGCTTAAACCTATGATGGAAATTTGTCAGCTTCGAGATCAAATACACAAGGAGGATCAACACTCATAGTTAGATTGTTACTTTATTTTCCTAGATTGTAGCTGAAGTTTTCTCTTTATGAGGATGGTTGTTTGAAATCTCCTCTATTTTTATGTAATATTCTATTTTTAAACATATGGTAGTTTAGTATTTAAACCCTTCTCATGCATTTAGAGAAGGGTCCAGAAATTTGTCAAAAACATTTGCAAAGAATGCATTTTTGTAAGTTTGTAAATGATTTGAAGGATTAATGGAACAAAATCTATTATCTTTTGACATTTGAAGTTGTTTAACTAATGTTGCACTATTGTACTCTTTAAATTTCTTGAAATTGAAGAGGAGCATAAAACTACTGTCAGTTTATATGAGTAGGACTTCGTATATATGGTACTTCTATTTGTTATATTAAGTTTTCCTTTCTAGATTGATAGATATATTTTTACTTGCATTTTATATTTGAATTGTTATCATAAATGAATGTTAAATGCACTTATGTACTAATATTTGTCTATGATTTCTTATCTGATATATAATAGCGTATATAATTGTGATATACTTTTCACAATTATTTTAATCAAACTATTTTGTTAAAAGAATCATCTTTACATAATTTTCATCTCTTTCAAAAGTTAAATAATATTCATTACTAATAGTTGGAAGATATATTTTTAGATCGCATAAAGGAAGAAACATAACTTTCATCTCTTTCAACTGTTAAATAATCTTCATTATTAATAGTTGGAAGATATATTTTTAGATCGCATAAAGGAAGAAACATCCAAAGTATATAGTAGAATAGATAGTTTTAGATAAATGCATGTGATAGATTAAAATCATTTCCCGTTGCATGTTATATAAAAAAAGCACACCCCAAAATCATCCTTATTGGGAAATTGGTCCCTTTATCCCTAGTCGGAGCCACCACACCAACGGAAAAGGACTTTCTCTAAGGTCTGGACTGGGTGATTCTCCCCCATGTTGTGGAAACAGAATTCTGAGGCCTCAACATTACCATAATTAAAATGTATACCATAAATATTGTTAAATTACCATAATTGTAAAATTGTAAAATTGTATGAATATAAATAATTGTAAAATAATAAATCTAGAATAATATGAATTTTTGTAACATAATAAAGTTTAGAAAATAATGAAAATAAATTCATGTAATTTAGAATTATCATTATTTTATTATGATCTTACATACCAAAAATAACAGTATACATTTTGAAGATATCATTCACACACATTTAAAGCAATGAAGTATTTGTATTATTTTAGGAATTGACATTATAAAAAAATAAAAATAAAAAATAAAAATAAAATTATACATTACACCATTTTTTTCGAGATCAACATAATTGCAAATTATCAAGTGAAATGATTTTAAAATTAATAAAATGCAAATTACCAATTAATTCAAAATACATATTATAATTTTTCGAAAAAAAAGTCTTAGTTATAAGGTAATTAAGAACTCTTCTTTATGAAAACCCATCTTAAAAAGTATAAATGATGAAATAACACATGTACCATATCACTCTCAGTTCTCATGATCACCCTCATTATCTTCCAGCTCGCTTGGCATGATAACACTATTGTTCTCAAAATATGTTTTGATCTAGGGTCATGTCTCAATACAAACCACCAATCCCTATCCAACACATCTGGGTAAAAAAAAAACTAGTTGTAGTGTTTAGGGAAAACATAGGGCTCCTTAGCTTCACCCCACATCTTTATATAGTTGATACATATCAGCCTATTAGCGCAATATTCTTTCACATTATTCCGATCAAAGGTGTCCCACCACTTTCGCCTAAAAATAAAACATTGGAAAGAAGAGAAATCCACTTCAATGATCTCTTGTATCTTTCCAGCGTAACCTAACATCCCTCACACTACGTTTTGATCACGGTGTCTAGATTGACTAGATTGATCGAACTCGACTTCCACTCCATATTATTATTTCATGTGTTCATTATTGGCATTTTCTGTACAAAAATGGTGTCCATGTTCCCACATAGATGGGAACAAATGCACCTATAAAAAAATTAAGAAATCATAGTGGCATCTGTCTTATAATAACCCAATAGTTAAAATATGAAATATAGATATAATTACATTTCAAAGGTGCATTAGTAAGTTTAAAATGTACATAAATAGACTATTACCAAGTGGGTGCACCCAATACCTACATTTAGCACATCCTCTTCAGCACACGGGTAACGACCGGTTGCACCGTATTTCTCTCTGACTTGGTTAGCAACCCGACTGTTGGGGCATATTTTTGGCATATTTCCTTTTAAATTATCGGGATAAGGCACACTTATACCATTCAACCATCTGAATTATTTCATGTTGCTATCCCATTTCATCTTCTTTTGTTCATACAATGCGACCCATGGTTGTGTCGCTTCAGAATTTTAAAGAACGAATTTATTGATTGCTTCAATTTTTGCATTCACTAATGAAATAAAACCAAAATATAGTACATATGAGATCAAAATATACATTATATTGAAGTTCAACATTAATATTTAAATTGTGTAAATTTGAAAAATTATAAGTCGTTTACTCTTTATCGAGCGCCTTTTTCCATTCGTTTGGAGCAACTCCCCTTCTCTTTTGTCTTCATCCCTTTCATCGTCCCAAATCACTGCACCTAGTCTATTGTCGATATGCTTGATGTACTTACTGGCATAATATAAAGACTCATACGATATGTACCCCTCTGCCATAGACCCCTCAGTTTTTCCCTTTGTCGAACAAAACCTTTCAATTTATTCATGTACCTCTCTAAGAAGAACATCCAACGACAAGAAATCGCCCCAACTAATTCAACCTCATCTACTAGGTGGATTAGAATATTAACTTGCAAGTCCATGAAACTCGTCGGCAGTTCCTTCTCAAACATACAAACAACCTCAACTATAACTTGACGCCACCATGGAATTCTAGCCACATGAATCTAAGTTTGACATGATCCAACATACAAATGCAGATAATTTAGATATGGCACATCCTAGGTCTTGGGTGAATTTATGTTTCACACACCCACGCACAAACAAAGGATAATGACACTACACAGTTATAAACACATGCAATAATATACAAAATTAGTTATGTTTTATGATCCCTGCATGGGATAAAATTTATTAATATAATAAATAATAAAATTGTGTTGTTGACATTATATGTACTCTTAGAAGATGCAAATGGTCATGCAATTTCAACCCCAACAAATGGTCATCCACGGTAAAGAAGTACCGTAGTGAAGACCCGTATGAAGATGGCACCCTAATACTCATTATAACTTCCTTTCCCAAATAAAGATCATATTTTTTTAAAATCCCTGGGACATCACCTTCTTTGAAATACCATGAATTAGAGGGACTAGTTCCTGCCTCTTATCCTGTACTTTCTAATCGTCTTGGCCAATGTTTATCTTTAGTTTTTGAAGTAATAAGATCTTTCCTAACAGCCAATGTGTCACTTTTTTTCGATGATATGTGCCTTCATAAAGAATATGAAACATTTTTAAATATATGCATGGGATCTAATAAGTGGGTAATCTTAAGATGCTCCTAATATGGGAGGTTATAAAAGATATATTTCTTTTTCATCCCAATGGGAAATTTCTCAACATAGGTGTCGAAGAATTCTAGATCATCAAACATAGGCTCCCCATTTGAATCAAAAATTTCTATGAAATCCTTCTCCTTCTCTCTCTCATATGCTCTAAGCCATTCAGTTGGTGTCATTATTGGAGGCCTTTGGGTTCTCTCTTGTTTACCATTGAAAGCAGATGATGCTCTTCTGTAAGGGTGTTCTTTTGGGAGGAATAACCTGGAGCAGTCATACATTGGCTTTCGTAGGTCATTGGACCATATAGATTTCAAAGAAGGTCCATAATATTTACATCAAAAATACCATTTTATTTCAAGGTCTGCGAGATTATTGTATACAATATATATGCATGGCAAGTTAAAGAATATCATGAATATTAGAACAACTACAATGAATTAAATAACTAATATGCAAAATAATATTGTTATGTATATAAAAAAATAAATAAACATGTAATTTACCAGAGAAAACTCCTAAGCCTATATAATCATGTGTCATGTAAGCATATGTGCCATTCAACGTAAAAATCCTCTCTGCTGCGATGGGTCTTGATATATCATATACATTTATCCCATCCCATAATTCCTTCAATTCATCTACCAATGGTTGTAAGTAGACATCCATATTCTTCAATTTTCTTCTACCAGGAACTATGAGAGCCAACATAAGATGTCCATTCTTCATAGAAAACCATGGGGGGGTATTGTTATTGATCACTACTACAGGCCAAACAAAATAGTTGGTGTTCTGGAGGGAATATGGGTTAACGCCATCCATGGTTATGCTAAGTCGTAGACTTCGTACTTCAACCTTGAATTTTTTGGGCCATGTATCCTCTATATGCTTCATGGCTATTGAATCTATTGGGATTCGCATAACTCCCAACTCAATTTTGTGTGAGGCATGCCATACTGCAACATATCTAATTCTTTGCAACGAAAGAGCCTTTAAATCCTTGGGATTATAAGCATGTGTCTCAATATCTTAAAAGGAGGATTGCGTGATTTACCCTTCTTTTTTTATTTATCATACTTGTCATGACCACATTTCAGACATATCTCTTTGTCTACATATTCTCCTTTATATAGAATACAATCATTTTTACATGCATGATATGATATGTACTCAACACCCAACAATTTCAACAATTTCTTTGTCTCTTCGCAGCTATTGGGCAAGACATTATCACTCAAAAGAACATTATATTTGAATAACTTGTATTTGGTGATCATGGAAAATATTAAATGTACATTAATGTCGATATAATTATTAACATTCATAAAATTGACCATTTGTAATGTTCAATGTGTGATTATATTTCTCAAAATATAAGGGAGGACTTGATTATAAATTACCTCAAAATTTATGAGAAAAATGTATTCAAAAAGCCAAACTTTGCTTTCAATTTGTACAATAACATCGTTGTCCCCAACTGGGTATACTTTGACTGACTTCCAGGTCCAAAGAGAGGGGTGGTGGAAGCAAATTTAAGGCTTTTGAAAAAGGTATCAGTGATATGAGCATCATCCCCTAGCTGATCATCGTTCTGGAATGCATCTAAAAACATTGTCTCCATGGAAATCGTGTCCCTTAAGTAATCATCCATACCAATCTCTATTTGATTGCCTCCATTGCTAGCTTGTGAAGAACTACTATTGATGTAGTCATTCCTAATTGGTGAATCTGGGCATAGTGGGAATTAAATAGGTGGTTGATTCAACCATTCTTGGTATCGTTCCTCTCTGATTTTTTCTCTTAATTCAGCATTCTCTCGATTTGACATTGTCATGGGGTGCAACGGAAGATGGTAGGTAGGTCTCTCATCATCACTAGAATCCTAATAATTTCAAAAAATATATTTGAACATGATTAGTACAAAATCTATGATATCAATTAGTAACCACGTCGACAATGCATGATTAATTGGTTTAATGTTGAAATAATTACATTAATATACCAAAAAAGTATTATTACCATCATTGTCCCAAGATTATGGCTAGAAGATGCAATGTTACAATTGGCAGGGTGAAGCGACTATCCATTTTCATCTACCAAATGCTCCTTGTGGTATGCTACTCCTGATAAGAGCTTCCGAAGTTTTGGAGTTGTTTGAATATTTTTTGCATCTAAACTCGATTTTGAATCTGCATGAACCTAAAAATTTGTATACATTAATTTTATTAAACTTATTGACATGAATAAAAAATATAAATTCAATTAGATAATGAAAATATAAAGAAAATCTGAAGTAAATATTACATCTCGAGATGGGTACGGAGAAATCCACAATGGACTTTGAGAAATATTATGGAACGATCTAGATTTTGAATAATTGTCCATTCAATCAAATTATGATATTTTCTCCCTACATTTGAGCAAAATCAACAATAATTTTTGGTATACACACCTAAAAGTAATTTTGGTGCCTTAAAAATGGACTTATTGTTATCGGTGCTAATGCACATTTAACCACACTGGTGCATTTTAGTTACTATGCCCTGGTGTTGTGTTATTAATTGACGCACCAGTGTCGAATAGTTGCAAATAAAAAAAATGCAACTTTATTTTTTAAAGTGAAAAAAAAATGGTAAATTGAAAAATGAGGGACAAATTATTTTCAAAAATCTAATTTCGTAAAACAATTCTTTAAATAGTAAAAATTGTTCATTATTTCATTATTTTTGCAAAAGAATTCAGGGAGAGATTTGCACGAGAAACATACCTAGAGCAATAGAGCACGAGAGGATTGTGGAGCAGCGAAATAATTTCGAACAAAACTATTCAAACAATCAGAATTCCAAACCTCTGGTGATTCAAACCCTATAGCATATAATTTCAAACCATCTAGTGATTAAATTTAACTGTAATAATTATTTTTTTTTACATTTTCTATTTGATTTAATACATGGTAAGTGAAAAATTAAAATTTTACTGTTCATTTTCAGAAAAAAAGAAAAAAGAGAGAGAGAGAGAGAGAGAGAAACAAAAACAAAAAAAACACAAAGAAACAAAAAAAACAAAAAATAAAAAAACAAAACAAAAAAAATATAAAAAAAACATAAACAAAAACAAAAAACAAAACAAAAAAATCCATTCTTACGCTAAACCCTTGATTATTTTTGTTTATGCCCTTGCTTCTTCCTGTTTCTGTGACTTCAGAATTAGGGCTTTTCATTTTATATTTATAAGGTTTGTATTGCTATATATATAGGCCTATGACATCTAACCCACGGGATGACTTGCAGAGTCGGATCCCAATCCATGTTGGCCCTTGTGTGAATTTAAAAAAAAAGAATTTTTTAGATCGATGTGCCTTGCGTAAAATAGAGCACAGGTGCACTATTTTATTACAGTGCACCACACACCTACTGTTTGATAAAAACAATTTATTTTTTTAATTCGTGCACCCTATGTAAAATAGCACATCGGTGCGCTATTTCATTATAGCGCACTACACATGTATTGTTTGAGAAAAACATTTTTTTATTTTATGTCTATGTTAATTGGTGCACCTGTTATATAATGCATCGGGTCTCCTTGTTGACAAAGAGCACCGTATGGTGGTCCCCTATTTTCTCGGTGTGTTTATAAGAACATGTTGCATTGCCCCCTCCACGACATCATATGCTACAAACACTAACACTAGAGAATTTTTATTAATTTGTCTGTGTTAATTGGTGCACTAGTTAACATATAACACATTGGTTCTCCTTGTTGACAGAGAGCACCTTACGGTGTTTCTACTGTTTTGGTGGTGCATTTACAAGAACATGTCACATCGACATCGGTGAGTACTTCTTGAAAGGCGAACCGTTTTCTTGAGTTTCTTTTTTACCTGAAAATTTTGTGATTTATTTATAAAATATATTAATGAATGGTATGGTACATGTTTCATATTGATAAAGAAATTGCAGACAAGAGATCAAGTAACAAAAATATTGATATCACATCAAGAAAAGAAAAAAGGGCAAGTTCTTTGTAAATTATTTACAAAAATTATTATTTTTGAACTATATGTAAGTTTAACTAATATGTATTATTCACTATGTATCATGTAGAGCCACAAAATGACGAAGCTTAATAAGATTATTTCTGATCTAGGACCAGAAGAGCGTAAAATCTGGATGGAAAAATTGCAGAAGGATGAATCAGGTGAACGAAAAAATACTATCGATCTAATATGAGTTTATTTTTTTTATTTTCATTAATAATATACTTTAAAATATTAGATAAAATGTTTCAAACAATCTAATAATTCACATATGTTTAATGTTCTACAGGGACCAACAACTCATAAAATGAATGTTGTTCTAAGAAAAGAAAAAAATTGGAACATGCAAATGAAAATGAATTTTAGCTCATCTAGAGTATTGTTAGAGGTTAACGAAAGGGGAAAAAATTTTACAAAACTTTGATGGATCTAGTGGAACGAATGTATATACATTCTTTCTACTTACAATACAAAAATCAATCCAATGATTCCAAGAACCAAATTTTATCTAAACTACAAATGACTTTCTAGAGAATTGGTCAATGAGACATGTCAGACTTTTAATAGCAAAAATGTACAACAAAAAAAAAGGAGGAATGAAAAAGTAATATTCCTTTAAATGTTTTTCTAGAATTATATGTATATTGTTGGGTATGTTTTATATTCTTTCCACGACTAAGCATGCGCGGGGGGGTAAGAGGGGGGGCGATAGCCCCCCGTCACAGGGGGGGCGGTAGCCCCCCCTGTCTGGGTCCGGGGCAGCGCCCTGGCGAAAATTTTTGGTTCTTAATTTCCGGCGGGTAGTCCGCGTCCATGGTTTTGTGCATGGTTTTTACCCATGGTATTGGGGTACGATGGTTTTCGGTCCCTGGTATTTTTGTAGATCCGGTCAAGGGAACTACGGTTATGTTCTAATCCAGGGTTTATGGATTGGGGTTTATGTATGCTTCGGCATGTATATATATGTGTGTTGTAACACTAAAAGGAATATAATGAAAAATCAAGATGGTCGTCCCGATTTGGGATCCAGGGGAAAATCTTTGTGTTTATCTGTTTTATGTTTTATGCTCTCGCTATTGTTTATTTTCTGTTATAAGATTCGTGTGTAGATAATTTTTTTTCAGGGTTAAAACCTACATTTGGTATCAGAGTTGTTTCAGCTTCAAGGGGATGCCTTTGCTGCTGAGGGTTTTTTGCTAGGGCCTGTGGTAGACCCTGTTCAGTGGGAGATCTGCAGGATCGATTCTTGCTGTGAAAGAAGATGGCGAGCGGCGGGAAGATAGAGATCGAGAAATTTAATGGTCAGAGTTTTGAGTTGTGGAAGCTCAAGATGGAGGATCTGCTGGTGGATAAAGATCAGTGGATCGCGGTAGATCCAGGTACTAAACCAACGGCAATGTCAGATGAAGACTGGAAGAAACTGGATCGAAAGGCTAAGAGCACAATACGGTTCTGTGTCTCAGATTCAGTATTGTTGAATGTATCTGGGGAAGCTACGGCGAAGACCTTGTGGGACAAGCTAGGGACTTTGTATCAATCTAAGTCTCTGGTGAATAAGTTGTTCCTGCGGAAAAAGCTGTATAACCTGAGGATGAAGGATGGAGACTCAGTGACAGAGCATCTGAACGCCTTCAATACTGTGGTAAGTTAGCTGTCATCTGTTGATATTAAAATCTCAGATGAAGATAAGTGCATCATTTTGTTGTGCTCTCTACCAGACTCGTGGGACAGTCTGGTTATTGCAATAGGTAGCAATACAACTACCTTGAATTTTGATGACATTGTCTCAGCCTTGCTGTCGGAGGAAATGAGATGGAGAAATATGGAGGGTCATAATGGAGATGCCTTATCTGTACGAGGAAGGTCCCAGAACAGAAACAAGAACAAGGTTTCGAGTGGGAGATCTAAATCTAGAGGGAGATCTAAATCTCCTGGAAAGTTTGTAAAGGTGTGCTGGAAATGCAGAAAGGAAGGACACTACAAAAAGGAATGCAGATCTAAGGCTCCTAAGAAAGGAAAGGGATCTGATGAAGCTCCTTATACAGAGGCAAAAACCTCCTCAGATGAAGGTGGGGATGTGTATTTGGCTTCTTCTTCAAATACACATGTAGATCATGAGTCATGGTTGATTGACTCAGGTGCATCCTTTCACTTCACTCCCCATAGGGAGTGGTTCTGCGAGTATGAGAAATATGATGGTGGTGATGTCTTCCTAGGGCATGATAGGAAGGCCAGAATCATCATACGTGGAAAGGTCAAGCTGAAGCTGCAAGGTGGAAGGATTAGAACACTTCCTTGTGTTCTGCATATTCCTGCATTGGCCAGAAATCTGATTTCTGTAAGCAAGATGGATTATGCAGGTGTAAAAACAGTGTTCGAGAAAGATGCCTGCAAGATGGTTCGGGGAGCACTGGTATTAATGCGGGGAGTTCGGACTGGAACTCTGTACAAGCTACAAAGTAGCACTGTTATTGATGGGTGTAACAGTTCTATGGTTCCTGAAAGTGGAGCGGAAAGCCTAGCTGTCTCTGGAGAAAAGACCATGCTATGGCATCAAAGGCTTGGACATATTGGAGAGAAGGGCCTTCGGATACTGCATAGAGATGGTATGGTAGAAGGTATGTCTAATTGTTCTCTGGATTTCGATTCTGTGAACATTGTGTATATGGGAAGAAGAATCGGGTGAGTTTTCCTTCTGGTGCTAAGAGGGCAAACAAGATATTAGAACTTGTGCACAGTGATGTGTTTGGGCCTGTGTCAGTTCCATCACTGGGAAAATCTGTGTACTATGTTTCATTCATAGATGACTTCTCAAGGAATACATGGATATATTTCTTGAGGAAGAAATCTGAAGTCTTTGACAAATTTAAAGAATTTAAGGCTCTGGTGGAAAACCAGAGAGAGAAGAAGATAAAGGGACTGAGGACAGCTAATGGTGGGGAGTTTTGCAAGAAGGAATTTGAAGAGTTCTGTAAGAAGTGTGGCATAGCACGGTAGAAGACTACTCCATACACACCTCAACAAAACGGAGTTGCAGAAAGAATGAACAAAACATTGATGGAAAAGGCAAGAAGCATGCTCGGTGGTACCGGTTTAGGACAAGAATTCTGGGCAGAGGCAGTGGAGACTGCATGTTACTTAGTTAACAGATCACCTTCATCAGTGTTGGAGGATAAGACTCCACATGAGGTATGGACTGGTAAGAAACCCTCTCTTTCACATCTAAGGGTATTTGGATGTGATGCATGTGTACATGTTCCAAAGGAGAAAAGGACCAAGTTGGATAATAAATCTGAAAGGTGCATCTTTATTGGGTATAAGGATGGTTTAAAGGGTTACAAGCTTTGGAACCCAGAAGCAAGGAAGGTTGTGTACAGCCGAGATGTGGTGTTTAGAGAAGTGAAAGATGTTGTTAAACATGAAGTCCTACCAAAGGAACCTGAGAAGATAGATTTTGAGCTAAAGGAGGATGAATCAGACTCTACAACAGAAGAAGACTCAGAAGATGAAGAGCCACAAACTCCAACTTTGAGAAGATCAATTCGGGAAAGAAGGCAACCAGAAAGGTATAGTCCATCTGCTTTTTGTTCAGGTTTTGCCTTAACTATAACTGATGATGAACCCAGAACTGTCAGGGAGGCAGTAGATTCAGAGGATGGAAAACTATGGAAGGAGGCCATGGTTGATGAAATGGCATCCTTGCACAAAAATGATGCATGGGATTTGGCAGAGTTGCCGGCTGGAAGGAAGCCCATTAGGAGCAAATGGGTGTTTAAGAAGAAGATGAATGTAGAAGGCAAGGTGGAGAAATACAAAGCTCGGTTGGTAGAGAAAGGTTATTCCCAGGTGCTGGGAATTGATTTTGGTGATATTTTTTCTCCTGTTGCCAAGGTTACTTCTATTAGATTACTTTTATCTGTTGCTGCTGCATTTGATTTTGAGATAGAACAGATGGATGTGAAGATAGCTTTTCTTCACGGGGATCTAGAAGATGAGATCTACATGAAGCAACCTGAAGGCTTTATGGTGAAGGGAAAGAAATAATTGGTATGTAGGTTGAAGAAGTCTCTGTATGGGTTAAAACAGTCACCAAGGATGTGGTATCAGAAATTTGATACCTATATACGGGGACTTGGCTTCACCAGAAGCAAGGAAGATCATTGTGTTTATTTTAAATTAATTGGTGATCGTGTTATATATCTGGTCTTGTATGTGGATGATATGTTGTTGATTGGAAATGACAAAGAAATTATCCAAGATTTGAAGACCCAACTGTTCTCCAAATTCGACATGAAGGATCAGGGTGCTGCAAACTATATTTTAGGCATGGAAAATAGGAGAGATTGGGCAAAGAGGAAGCTCTGGTTAAACCAGAGGAAGTATGTCGAGACTATATTGCAGAGGTTCAATATGCAGGATATTAAACTGGTGAATGTTCTTATTCCTGTAGGTGTAAAGCTGTCTGCTGAACAGTGTCCCAAGACACAAGAAGAAGAGGAGTATATGTCCCATGTTCCATATGCAAGTGCAGTGGGTAGCCTGATGTATGCAATGGTCTGTACTAGACCAGACATTGCACATGCAGTGGGAGTATTGAGCAGGTTTATGTCAAACCCGGGGAAGGAGCATTGGACAGCAGTGAAGCGGGTTTTCAGATATTTACGTGGCACTAGTGATTATGGCTTGTGCTACCAGGGAAGACCAGGATTGGAAAGAATGTTGGACATTCGTGGTTTTGTTGATGCGGACTGGGCTGGAGATCTGGACCAAAGAAGATCTACAAGTGGGTATGTGTTTAGACTATTTGGAGGCGCAGTCAGTTGGATGAGTAAAAGACAGTCTGTAGTGGCTCTTTCAACTACAGAGGCAGAATACATAGCAGCCACTCATGCAAGCAAGGAAGCGGTTTGGTTGCAGAGATTGTGTTCAAGTATGGGGTTGGTACAGCAAGCTATAAGGATAGACTGTGATAGCCAAAGTGCAATTTTCTTGGCTAAGAACCATGCTTATCATTCAAAGACAAAGCACATTGATGTTCAATATCACTTTGTTAGAGATATGGTTGAGGCTAAAAGGGTGTTTCTGGTAAAGGTGGACACTTTGAAGAATGTTGCAGATGCATTGACAAAGTCTGTGAGCACTCAGAAGTTCTCTTGGTGTAGAGAAATAATGGGTGTTGAAGAATTGGGCCAATGACTAAGCCCTCCTGTGGCCCCCCGTGGAAAGAAAACAACAAGTGGGAGAATGTTGGGTATGTGTTATATTCTTTCCTTAATTTCCGGCGGGTAGTCCGCGTCCATGGTTTTGTGCATGGTTTTTGCACATGGTATTGGGGTACGTTGGTTTTCGGTCCCTGGTATTTTTGTAGATCCGGTCAAGGGAACTACGATTATGTTCTAATCCAGGGTTTATGGATTGGGGTTTATGTATGCTTCGGCATGTATATATATGTGTGTTGTAACACTAAAAGGAATATAATGAAAAATCAAGCTGGTCGTCCCGATTTGGGATCCAGGGGAAAATCTATGTGTTTATCTATTTTATGTTTTATGTTTTATGCTCTCGCTATTGTTTATTTTCTGTTATAAGATTCGTGTGTAGATAATTTATGTTCAAGGTTAAAACCTATAGTCAAGACATCATTCTTGAATGGTGTGATAGAAGAAGAGGTGTATATAGAAAAACCGAAGGTGTTGGCTTTAGGGGTCTTGACCGCGGTTCGGTTTTAAGGTCTGCCAAAAAACCTCTATACTACTGGCCCTTTCGTAAATGGCCTGCTTACGCAGGTCAAGGTATCACTCGAAGTAGTATGGGAGGGTGTTGGAACCAGGTTTCTACACCCTAAGAGAGAGACAGATAACTTAAAGGGGGTCCCTACAGATCTAATAATCTTGCGCAGGAGGAGCCAAACACAGAACCCTTTTAATAGTATATCAGTTACGCACATATCATAATTAGAAAGTAACTTAAGAAGAGTGTCTTAATCAGAGCTACGCATCATCGTATCGCATCCACATATGCGTCAGCTTATTTATCAGTATTCAGTAACAATGCAATCTCAGCACATAAACATAGCCAATAATCAGAACATAGGAATGCTATTATATCATCAACAGCTTTCTCAATCATTCATATCTAGATCTGACTTACAGACTCTATGACCAGCCCGTGCACACAACCAACGGGGTCTGCACACAGTAGGACTTCAGGGTCTCTGTGCACACAGCCAGTTGGAGCCCTTACCCAGACGATCGACACAAAATATCACAAGTTCATATCCAATCTTACCTTACTTCTTCCTCCTCTACCTCTAGACTCGATTTACCTATCTATTTATAGCATCTTAGCCTACGCTACTTCTATGGTCTGCAAACCATTGTTTGCGAACTCCTGGTCTACCCTTTGACTCACTGCAACACATCAGGGCTTCGACCCTCCCCAAAGCCCTATGCTAGACCAAATATTACAAAACTGGACCAAAAATGTGATAAGGCAACCCCGTTCTAACAGTACCCAAACACAATCTTCTGACTCATCCCAAGTCATAGCGTCGGCGGGGTCTTCATCATTTCCTTGAGATGTTCAATAGTGGTGGTCAATGGGGGCAGGACACGGATGCTCTGCATGGCTATGGTCTGCGCAATTTCAACCAGCTTCTATGAATTTGAGCCTTCAGTTGCGATGGTGACACTGTCCAATGTCTAGTTCAACTATTGCATAACCCCTTCTAACTCCTACGAAAGCTTGAGATCTTCATCAACCAGGGTGTCAGATGGTCGTTGAGTACCTGTTTCTTGTGATGGATCCCCACAATTTCACTTTTGAGCATGTGGTTGGTCCAAAGGCATGCTAGTCACTGGGCTGGAACAAGGGTGGTCATAGTAGCTTCCATCTGCTCACAATCATGTTCCTTTTGGTGCAACTCCTGATAGATTCTGTAGAGGAGAGGGTCATGCTGCACCCAGGACCATAATTCCATAGCAACCTCAAACAGAGTGATTCTTTGACTAATATGTGTAGTAATAGTGTTTTTTTCTTCTATGACCAGCGCAGCTCGCTGGGCGCACACTTCCAGGGGGGTAGCACTCGTGGGGATGGTGGGGGTCATGCGTTGCGTTGAAGTAGGAATTTCCGAATCCGTCATTGTGGCTGGCGGAGTTATATCTTTGGATGTTGCGCTATGGCCGAATGTGCATGTTGTGCCTGGGCTAGTTTTCTGGGCTGTGATCTTCCACTTAGGTGGCCAAGTGGCAATTACCTGGTCAATATCTACTTTGGTAGTCATATACAGAAGGTTATACCAGGCGGGATCTTTGTGGGCCTGAATCTACATATTATGCATAGTCACTTGAAATGTCGTGATATGCTTGTATTTGTTGTAGAACGTCGAGGAAAAGCATGGTTGGGAATGAATTTTCACAGCCACAGTTTAATAATAGAGTGCCCAAAAGGTCTTATTCTCCTTGACTTGCTTGGGATCCTTTGAATCCCATAGGTTAGCAAACCGCGCTCCTTCACTCATGCCAAGCTCGAGAGGGGGGAATACTGCTTCTTCACATGTCTCCCATGCAACTAAGGCAATTAGCAGTATTAGCCAGGAGTAGTAGAAAGTGTTTCCTTGATCCTGGGCCTCGCGCACATTGTCAAGAAATTTGTCAACAAGGAACTGCGACAAGTTGAAACAAACTCCCTTTTCGCATCTGCTAGCGATTTGAATTACGTAGGTGGGGGAAGTCATCACCTGGAATTTGTGCATAAATTTTCACGCAAGTAGCAAGGTACCCATGAGCGTCCCTGGGTCACTGATTATATCGATCTAAAATCCTCGTTGGTTGCATGTGACATGGTATCTTTCTCGGACATCTTCAGCAATCTGGTGCTTAAAATTCTTGTCAGTGCCTTCCTTAGGATTTGGCCCCTACATGGGGAGGTTGGTTATTCAGTGAATTAAAGCAGCATCAATCAGTATGCGACCTTGGAGCCATAAGCACCCATCGTGGATGAGTGCCAGCAGCTGGCGAACAACCAAGTCGATGATGTTGTATCGGCCAAAGTGGGGGATGTGTTGCAGGTTTAAGATGCCCAACCCGGCCAATCCTTGTACCCAAGCCATTGGCTCAACCTTTAGTATGTTTCCATCCATTACCTGTTTTAGGTATAGCTCCGAAGCTAGCGAAGGAAAGGCATCTAGGTTGCCTAGATCATGATCATCGAATTTTATGAGGGGGACGTCGCCGAAAATCTCTCTTTGCAAGGGCACCTCCTCTAGGACAAGAGGCATCTGAAGGCAGGTGTGGACGACATAAGCATTTTTGGAGGTGCATGTTGTTGTATTTTGTGGCTTAACATAAGGTGGCAGCCATGTTAGTGGAGTCAAATGCAGGCCTTCCTTTGTGAGCATCATAGGGCGCTTAGATGAATCAGGTGATCGTCCCTTTCTGGGGGAATGCACAATCTGGGGAGACGTACCAAGTTTCCCTCCAGCCCACTTCGCCTATTTTACCTTCCGTTTTCCCTTCTATTTTTTCGGGGTAGAGACAACCTCCTCCATTTCAAGGGTTACTTCAAATACTTCATCAGATCCAATTTCCCCAGAAGTTGTGATAGGCAGTGACTCATTAGGGTTTGTAGTAGTCATTCTCACTCGGAAGATGAATTCTATGTTGTTACTGTCAGAAGGAGTAGCTCGCTCAGACATGTGGATGGAAAGTATATAGACTAGATGATATTTACCAAGGTGGCGAAGGTGCGAGAGTTTCAGACAACAAACCAACCCCTTGTGACCAACAGTCCTCCTCTTATAGCCCATGAGGGTGGAAAACGGCTCGATTAGCCTTAATTTCACTCCATCATTATAGAAACGATAAAAAATCCTCATAAATCACCACACTAAATGCCCATTTCATGTTCCATTTAACGGTAAAGTCGTTTTTCCACACCATTTCCCTGTGTCAACGGCTAGTTTTTTCCAACAAGTGAAACCCCTGCGCCTGCATCGCACCCACTCGTACCACCTGTCCTGTGAATCATCCCTGCGCACCCATCACTCTTGCCTCAATTTTCATGGCCTGATGTGTGCTGCATCCATGATATAGCTACTCCGACCATATATCCATTTGATCAGCACCAAGGAGTCCCTATAGGGTTTTAGATGACTCCCATTAACGTATCCTGGTAGAAAATCTCCGCACAATGTAGCCAATATGACAACACATCCATTGGTAATTTCCTTCACTATATACAGACCTAGCTAGTGCTTACGAAACTTCCCCAGGTGTCACGCAACCTAGCTATCTTAAAGTAGTACCAATTCATCCTCCTTAAAGATCTTTTTCCAAATGTGTCGATCATGCCATGCTTTTTCACGAGCCTTCTGAACCTGCTAGTGGAACTGATCAATGAACCGATGTTCTTCCAGGGCCACCAACTGCTCCAAGCATTCCTCAATGATGTCTGGGTCTGCCATATTTGTGAAAGTCTAGATGCGCAGGCTGAGAACGATTTATTCCATAGGCATGATGGCCTCCTTCCAATAGACCATTCTGAAGGGCATTTTTCCCATGAGTTTCTTACATGTAGTCTTATAGGCCCAAATTATAGAGGGAATGTGTACGTCCCAATCGCTTCGTTCTGCATTGCAAACCTTAGTGAGCACATGTTCCAAAATTTTATTGAAGGCTTCTACAATCCCATTCGCCTACGGATGATACAAGGTAATCTTTGCATGGTTAATCTCAAATTCCTTAGTCAAATCCATAATAGTTTCATTAATAAAATGCGTACCTCTATTGCTCATCAGGATCTTTAGACACCCAAACCTAGTCAGAATATATTCGAAAATGAAGTGTGCATCAGTATTCGCAGTACAATCCTTGACAACTTTTGCTTCCGCCCATCTAGTGACATAATCCATGGCAGTGATAATATACCAGGCACTGGTCTTCTTTCCCAGGGGATTGATGGGTCCGAAAAAATCTATGGCCCATTTTTTGAACGCTTGAAGGGCCATCTGCGGTTGCAGAGGCATCTCATCTTGTCGTGAGGGCTTCCTGACTTGTTGGCATGTGTCGTAGGCCCGGTAGTAGGCGTGGGCATCATTGTGCAATGTGGGCCACCATATCCCAACACATTATACTTTTTGTGTAGTAGATTTACCTGCATAATGTCCTCCCGTAATTCCTCCATGGGCTTCAGCCAAAATAGCTTGTCTCTCATGTTCGAGTACATACCTTCACAGCACCTCGTCTGCTCCCAAATTGTAGAGTTGTCCCGTGATTATGGTAAAATCGGTTGCACGGGTGACCAGTTCTTTTTTCTGTGGTATTGAATATCCATCGAGTGCCTTGCCTATGGTCAAGAAGTGGATAATATCAGAAAAGTGCTCATCAACCACCTTGATAGAAAACAACTGTATTTCGGATAATCCTTCTTCTAGGTTAGTTGGATCTCCCCCATTCTTGATCTTGGACAAGTGATCTGTTCAGGTGTTAAATTTCCTTGGTTTCACAATGATTTCAAAATCATACTCCTAAAACAGCAGTAGCCACCGACAGATTTTTTCCCCCAACACAGGCTTATAAACCAGGTATTTTAAAGCTGAATGATCTGTGAATATTTTGAATTGTCCACCTAATAAATAGTTCCTGTATTTTTTTACGGTGAACACCATTTCCAAACCAACACATTTTGTGGTAGAATAGTTATGCTCTGTGATCGAAAGCTTCCTGATAGCAAAGACCACTTGGTGATCAATGTCCCCTTCTTTAGGTTGTGCCAAGACAACTACTTATGTGATTCCCGATGCATCCATATGTACGTGAAATATCTTTTCCCAGCCAAGGAATATAAGAATAGGTGTAGTCACAACCTTTTATTTTAATAGTTTGAAGCTCTTCTAACATTCATCATCCCAAAAAAATGAGACATCCTTCTTTAGCAATTTCTCCATCAGAGTTGTGATCAAAGCGTACCCCTAAATAAACTTCTTGTAGTAATCGGTGTGGTCGAGGATGGAGCATAGTTGTTTTTCAGTAGTCACAACTACCAAATTGATCATAATTGAGATCTTGGATGGGTCAACCATCAACCCCTACTAACACACTACGTGTCCTAATAGAATCCTGAATGGGACACAGAATATGCATTTCTTAATGTTTAGCGAAATTTGATGCTTCCTGTAGGCATTCAGCATCATGCGCAGATTGGACACATGATTCTTGTAATATTCCCAACTGGGAAAAGAAAGAATATAGAACAAAATGCTGGAAATAGCATTGTAAACGTCACATAAAAATACGAGACCAATATGGAGCCTTTCAATTAATCATAATAGTAGAAAAATAGTACAAAATAATGGGGCATAAACCATACAACATTAATCAATAAGCCTTCAATAGATAAATCCCCTCACAATGAGGTGTTTCTACTATATCAAAATGTCGAAGACACTGCTACAGCATAGTCATAAGAGCACTGCTACAACAAATGAACATACAAAATATAAAAGGCTGATATATGCCTCAATAGATACAAAAATAAAGATCTAGGCTCTATACAACCTCCAACAAGAAACCCAAGAGGGTTTTCAGAAATACACCAATATATAAGAAATGAATCAAAGCCCTAGGGCTGAATATCCACTAAAAAAATATAATTGGAAATATTTGGTTGTTCTGATGTAGCAATAAATATAGCCTCCTCCAATAGACTCTCTAGATGAAAGGTTGATCCCTTCACTAGAAATCCTCCTCCCCAAATGGTGTACTGAAACCACCCATGTAACTCCTCCCTAAAATAACGCAGTCCAAGATAGAAATTGTGTTGTAGGGGAAAATGATAGTGCGGGATAATGCTAAATGCTACAATAAGGCTCAAGGGACTTCCTCACTATCCTCCCAATGGAAGGAAACCTTCCTCCACTTACAAACAGCTCAGAAATCACCCAAATCAACTCTCCACAACTTCTTCCCTACAACACAACACAACCTCAATAGGAAATGCATTGTACCATAAGACTGAAGCTTTGGCATGATGTCAGAATGTGGAAATGAAGTGCAATCACTTCTCCTGAGTAGGCACTCAAAGTCTCCCGAGGATGAAGGTGGGATTCCCGCTCGAGAACACCCTGTACTAAACAACACTGCAGTCTTAGCTAAATAGCTGAAGAGAGTAAAGAAGTCTTAATATACCATTTCAAAATAATAATATACAACATATCTTCTATGGCTACCATCCCCTTCCTTATATAAGTGGTGAGCTTCCTCACCCTTGGCACCACTCATTAAATCCACTACTTCCATGCATGGAGTCTCCCTCCAAAACTGCGTTGTCCCAAAATGAATGCCACTCCTCCATGACAGCATTGTTGATTCGGTCAAAGTTGACCCAGCCTACATGCTCCAACCCCTTTTCACACATAAGTGTGCTTTATCAAGCCACTAAAGTGATCTCCTTTCACATTAGAAGTGATTTTATTCCTACTAAGAAGATTTATGGGTCTCCATACCCTCTTATTCAGCAAATTAAGAAGCAAAAGAAAAAATTAATGTTCCAACTAGCTCATGGCTAAATGGGAATATTACAGTCCTCCCCTCCCTAATGTTTCTTGTCCTCAATCAATTGTAAAGGTGAGTGCCACAACTCTTCTCCTCCTCCATTGGTGACACCTCCATATGATAAGCTCTCATCATAAGCCAAGTGTCTCCCAATCCCAATCCACCCCTCCATAAAATGCTCCTCCCAAGTTCTCATGAGATGCAAATGACTCATCTCATAAGGAAGCAAAATATCTAATGTAGAAATCACAATTTTCCCAATGTTCTCCCTGAAACATGAAGCATAAGAAACATGGATAATATCTCTCCCAAAGGGCACATCCAATCCTTACATCCCTCCTCCAATCATCCCCATAAAAAGAATAAGGACATCATCAATGTATGGGATCAAAAACCAATGATACAAAAGTTGTTATATGCAATAATGGAGGGGGATCATAGTCCCACATGTGGAACCAATGCAGTATATCTCCTAACTGCATCAGATAATGATATGTTAAGTGGTTTCCCCACCACTTACTTGTTTTCATAGTCTTCTCATATGCTTTGAGAAGGTGAGAAAATTTTGGTGCCTCTGGAGTGCACCCTGAATGGTAAATCATCTCCCTATATCCTCCTAGGGAGTGGCCATGGTCAACATTGTTTATGGCCCCAAGTTGGCCATGAAGTTTATAGGGAATTATGCTCCCCCTTGGAACAATGGCCTGCACATGTATGGTAAAGGAATGCAAATATTCATCAATAAATCATTATGCATACAAACATGATCCTTACCATATGCTTTGTCCATAAAAATGAAGTGGCTCATAGATAGATCCCCACTCATTCCCAAAGAGGAAATAGGTGGTTGTGATAACTCCATCAAAGATTTATGTATCTCCTCCATCTCCACATGATCCATGCATCTCCTCAAATGATGATATATCTCCTCTTCAAAGCCTTCCCAATTAAAACCCTTCATGATAGTATGGTATGATCTCATGGAATAAGTGTGGTTGAAGAGAAAATCCTCATGCGATACTTGTAGTAACTTCTCCTTGAGCTGGGATGCTCTAGATAAGAATATCCTACCATGATAGTATATGACCTCATCTATAACTGAACATCCCTCCTCTAGTAGTTGGCCACCAAGTATCATGCAAGTAAAAAGATCCTTGGAATAATCCACCAACAACTTGGATTTCCAATAAGGATCTATCCTCCATAGTGACAGTGTTGATGATCTTCATATAAATCATTTTTCATGTGGTTTTCCTCCTCTTTTACATCTCCTATGACAAAGTCACATACTGGAAGGCTTTTATCCTCCCTCTGTTGTTCCTTTCTCAGCACAAGATGTGAGGTGAGATTGGGTAATGATGATGTCGGGAGAATGTCTCCCTCCTCCTTGAGTCTACCCAAGACTCTCAACATTGTACCATGACCTCCCAATTCTCCACTCCTCTTGGATCTATGAGTGGTGCAACATGATGTGCGACATTCCTCACCAACTCTAGATCAGGTGGCCTCCCGGGTGGTTTGCCACAAAATAGTAATGTCTCATGGGCCAAAGTCATGTGTATAATAGATGGGACTGTTAGGTCCTTACTTCCACTGCGAAATTCCATCTCTATTTCTCTGTGGAAGTTTTTTGTAAAGGATATGTGTGCTTTACCCTAATCATCTAACTTTTGCCACTTTTTCTATCCACCCATTCAATCTGCAAAGTCTCCTAGTCTGTGGTAACCTTCCCCAAAGTAATCAACCACTGCACACCTAATATCACATTGGTGTTAGGTATGTCAACCACAAATAAGTGATCAGTCAATGTATATTTCCCCATGGTGACAGATAAATATGGAACATAATGCATGCACTGCATAGTTCAAGCTTCTGGGACCAAAACAAAAAATCCCTCAAAATAAACAGTGGGTATTGCCCTCCTCTGCACTAGTTGGGCATCAATAAAGTTGTGGGTATCCCCATTTTCAATCAAAACTGAAAGCCTCTGATCCAAAATAGAACCTCGAACCCTCAAGTTCAAGTACTTGGGTACTCCTCTCAATGATGCAAGGGCCCCTCCAATTGGAGAAAATGCTCCATTCCCACCTCCTGGTGGTGTTGGATCCTCTCCTGTTATCCCAGTGTTGTGACCTCCTTCTAGTTCTTCTTCTTCTTCCTTCTAATCATCTAAAAATACCTCTATATAGTGTGCCTTTCCTATTGCACATCTATGTCCGAGTGCCCATGATTCTTGGCATGTGAAGCAAATATTCCTTCTCCTCAAATATCTTCGAACATCATCAGTAAGAGGTACTTTGTTTTGTCTCTCCTTTGAAAGCGGAGCCTTATCATCTTTTCCCTTGGATGGAAAAGTTGGCTTTTGCTGAAATGTTTCCTTTGCTTTTGGCGAGGCATATTGTAGATCTCTAGCCCTCTCAATAGAATCTTGAAGGGTAGTGGTTTTGGTAGATTTAACCAACCCATGAAGAGGTTCTGCTATCCCATCAATAAACATATAGACCCTTCTCACTGCAGATAAATTAGGAACCATAACAGAAAGTTTTAGAAATTCAAAAATATAAGTTTTTAGATTACCAGATTGTTTGAGTTTTGCTAGCCCCATGAAAGTTGCCTCTGGATCTCTTCGATCAAACCTCTCCACCAACCTCCTTGTGAACTTTGAATATGCAGTCACATTGGCATGACCCAATGTAGAAAGATCATGAAACCACTAATCATGTGCTTCACCCTCAAGGCACAGTGCTACTATTTTGATGGCCTCCATCTTTGGTACTTGGTTCAGCTGGAAGTAGATGTCTAGCTTCTCTACCTATGATTTGGAAATGCATTTAGATGACCCATCATTTGGGTAAGAAAAATTTTCCCATATTACGGTGTAGATCATGATTTGTATTAATACTCCACCTCTATTGTGATGTCAAGGTCTCCTATTGTCCTTGATCTGACAAAATTATTGAAAACTCAAACGATCCTTAAATCTCTGAGATTGAGATTCATACTCCATGAAATATTCTTCAAGAGTTTCTTGCTCTTGAAACCCTCTATTTCCCACTACTAAGAATGTAGGAATTGTAGAGCATTGGGAAACCTGTTGCTTCACTAGTTGATCACTCCAGTGATGAGAAATGTTAGAGCCTTCACCATGTAGAAACCCTTTAGGGGATTCTTTGTGTCTATCCATCCTCATCTCCTTTTTTTCTCTAGAAATGTCTTGCATAGTTCGAAGAAGAAGCTTAGGAAACTCCTTGTCATCCTCTTCTCCTGATAAAGGGTTTTTACCCTTGTCTTCTATATCATCTGTATAATCATATAACCATTGGCTTAAGATGCGCAAGCTAAGCCAAGATTATGCTCTAATACACTGTAATATTCCCAAATGTGAAAAGCAGGAATATAGAACAAAATGTTGGAAATAGAAGTGTAAACATGACATAAAAATATGAGACCAATATGGAGCCTTTCCATTAATCATAACGACAGTAAAATAGTACAAAATAATGGGGCATAATACATACAACATGAATCAATAAGCCTCCAATAGATAAATCCCCTCACAATGAGGTGTTGCTATTATATCAAAATGTTGGAGACACTGCTACAGTGCAGTCATAAGAGCACTGCTACAAAAAATGAACATACAAAATATAAACGGCTGATATATGCCTCAATAGATACAAAAATAAATATCTAGGCTCTATACAGCCTCCAAAAAGAAACCCAAGAGGGTTTTCAGAAATACACCAATATATAATAAATGAATCAAAGCCCTAGGGCTGAATATCCACTACAAAAATATAACTAGAAATATTTGTCTGATCTGATGTAGCAATACATATAGCCTCCTCCAATAGAATCTCTAGATGAAAGGATAATTCCTTCACTAGAAAACCTCTTCCCCAAATGGTGTACTGAAACCACCCCTGCAACTCCTCCCTAAAATAACGCAGTCCAAGACAGAAACAGTGTTGTAGGGGCAAATGATAGTGTGGCCTGATGTGAAATTTTGCAATAAGGCTCAAGGGCCTACCTCACTAGTGTGGCCTGATGCCAAATGATGCACCCAAGGATGAAGGTGGGATTCTTGCTCAGGAACACCTTGTGCTAAACAGCACTGCAGTCTTAGCTAAACAGTTGAAGAGAGCAAACAAGTCTTAACAGACCATATCAAAATAATAATCTACAAAATATTTTCTATGGCTACCATCCCCTTCCTTATATAAGTGGTGAGCTTCCTCATCCTTGGCCCCACTCATTAAAGCCACTACTTCCATGCATGGAGTATCCCTCCAAAATTGTGTTGTCCCACAATGAATGCCACTCCTCCATGACAACGTTATTGATTTGGTCAAAGTTGACCCAGTCTACATGCTCCAGCCCCTTTTCACACATAAGGGTGCTTTATAAAGCCAATAAAGTGATCTCCTTTCACATTAGCAGTGATTTTATTCCTAATAAGGAGATTTATGGGTCTCCATACCCTCTGATTCAGCAAATTAAGAAGCAAAAGTAAAAATTAATATTCCAACTAGCTCATGGCTAAATTAATTAATTAGTTGGTCTTGTTCACTATTTTCTCCCCTGATCTATATATTAACCCTGACCTTCTGCTCTTATTTCATTCTTCATTAAAAATCATGTCCTGAAGATGGATCCCCATTGGGATTCGAAATGTCGACCATTGTTTCTTAACACTGTGGATAATCCGGAAATTTCTACAATAAGCGATAACCACAAAAGCTTAAAACCCATAACCCAAAAACTGTCCAATCATCAAAGTAGACTTCTAGGAACTTGTGAATTAATTCCTTGAATACGGCTACAACAACGCATGAAAATATGGCATGGGAATTCTTTAGTCCAAATGGCATGACAGTGTACTAGAATGAACCCCACTCAGTTGCAAAGGTTGTCTTGCTACGATCTTCAGGTGCTATGTGGATTTGATGGTACCCCGAGAACCCATCAGTAAATGAGTAAGCTTCTTGACCTCCCACATTATCTAGGATTTCATCAAAGAATGGCATAGGTAAAGGATCATGTACGCAGGCATCATTTAACTTCCGCAGATCTACTGTAATATTCCAAATCTGGAACAACTAGCAAGGCATGACTGGAAAATGCATTTTCCAGTAATGGCTACTACAGGAATTGAGTCCAGGACCTGGATCCCTTAGAACAATTTATCTAAGTCCTGAATCCAAAATAAATCCTTCTAGGTGGGTTAAACAGATCTCCCACACCTAGTTGTATTCAAAAGAATGCCCGATGAAGGGGCTGCAATAATTCATGAACAAAGGATTGAGTAACAGCATTATTACATGGAGTCTGCACACATGAATATATAGATAGCCAAGCAATGTATAATATAGTAGTAAAAGAGTACAAGTCTTTAAGGAATGAATCACTCAAGATAGGCAACACAAGCCTCAATATATCATGTACATGAAATATGAACTACGCTGCTACATGAGAAGAGCCATGGCTAAAACTGCGCAGTTTATATGGATACACTGCAACATGTAAATGTAAATACAATGATATATCAATATCAGCTCAATAAAGAAGGGGGAGAAAGCTCTCAACCCCTTAAAATAACAGTACAACAATCCTCAAGAAGGATTGGCTGAAATATATGTAAAAATGGAAAATCTGCAGAAATGCCAGAGTTGCAGGGTAGCAGCTGCAACCCAAAACTAAACTATATGGATATGTCTGAATAAGATGTATAATCTGAAGAAAACCTCCTCCAATGGATCTCTCAAGTGTAAGGCTGATCCTATCACTAAATACCTTGCCCTCCAAGATGAGGGTGCAACCCCTCACTGCAAGTATGCACTAAAATAATGCACTCTAGAGAAGGGACTGCACTGCTGATGATAGGAGAAGCTTGGCCTGATGCCAAAATATTAAAATCAGCTCATAAACCTTCCTTAATAACCTTACCGAGGAATAGAAGCTCCCTCCTCTGAAATATGAGACAAGGAATGGTGTTGTGGAACCCCTCCACTGCAACACCCTGCAACACTGAGTTATACTTTAGCAGAAATAATGCAGTGACTGTTGGAATGGCTTTGGCCTTGAGCCTAGATGTGGAGAAAATGAAGTGCAATCCTTTAAGAGGCCTCTCAAGAAGGAGAGGAAATCCTAAGCAGGAATCCCTCGTGCTAAGCAGCACTGCAACTCAGCTGAATAGCTAGAGACTGCAAATATTCTATCAAACCAATGATCAAAATACTCAAAAGATGTCTCACTATGGCTGCCTCTTCCTCCTTTTATGCAAGTGAATGTTTCTTTTCCATGGACCCCACACATTAGGGTTTCTTCAACAAAGAATATTTCTCCCTCTCAAACTGCGCTATCTTCCCAAGCAAGCTACACCTCTTAGGTGGCGTTGTTGACTTGGTCAAACTTGACCTTGTCCTCAAGCAATTGCCCCTTTTCACATTGGAAGGTGCAAAATCAAGCTACTCCATAGATCCCTTTCACACTATGAGGGATTTTATTCCTACTCATGGGCCTTTTACCCATTTTATTCACCTCATAGATGATATAAGAAAAAAATAATATTCCAATTTGTTGCTTGCAAATTTTGGAATATTACGTCTACGCAGATCCTTATCTCTCCTTTAGTCTTATTTTCCTGGACCACCATAGTACTTACCCAATATAACTGCTCTACTAGTTCAATAATACATGCAGCCACCATTTTCTCAATTTCCTCCTTAAATTTTTGTTTGTATTTCGATTTCAGTCGATAGGGTCATTGTTTGACCGGCCGTGCAACTAGCTTCAATGTAATCTCATGACTCCCATATCCCCTACGATCCCCTTGATTTTAGAGAACTTGGTAGGGAATATATACTGATATTTGGTTAGTAATTCTACAATCTTTCCCACCATGTCATCATCCCAGTAATCCCTAATCTTAGCCATCTTGGGCTGCTCTTTTGTGCCAATATTAACTTCCTTCAGTTTCAAAGATTTGGTAACATCAACTGCTTGCAACAACAGACCTGAAACAACACATGCTCCTTTTGACTCTACGATAGTGATATTCTAGGGATCCTCATCACAATCTTCTATTGACAAATTTTGGCAGTTTACAATGTCTTGTATATGCACATCCCAGGCATGCACAGTACACTCCTACTTAGGGAGGGACTCATTGAAGACCAAAGAATCTATATCTTGCATGGATTCATCAAGTTTCTCAATTCCTCCTGTCAATCCAAATGTCATTATAAAATCCTTAGCCATTGTACCCTAGTGTCAGGTACGTTGGTGTAGTTATGCATCTAAATACCAAGTGGTAGGGATTGGTCCCAACACGTGAATAAACATATGGACCCATTCATTCTAAGTGTTCCCTTCCATACTCCCATCCATAGAGCCAAGTGCTTGCATGGATCCCCTCGTCCCGAGAAGTGTTCCATTGGTAGTTTGACTAGCGGGTCAAATCGTGAGATCATCATCCTTCGGAATTCCCCCCAGTCCTGTAAAGCTCCCTTATGGGTTTCCCACCAACGTGCAAGGGTTGTGTGCATGGCTAATTCAAGGGCCAAAAATATTCATTCCTCATGGATGTTTGCTTCAATTTCTTCGACGAAATATTTAACATTACCAGAGCCATCAAAGTAGGATATTTCTCTTACCTTTGAGGAGATGCATCAGAAGCTTTTTGTGACCTTAAGACACCTTAGTGCAGATGCAACATGCAGCCAAATCTGCTAATTTTCTATCTCTTTTTCTGAGTCAGATAATAATTCTCTATGTTTTTCCCAACATAACATGCCAACAGTTGTGGGGTTGATCCAGTCGTCATCCCGGGCAATCAAATTGTATATGTGACCAACATCCTCTTCCTCCCATACTGATTCAATGTACCGCTCTCCTTTTGTTGGATCCAATGGAACTATCACCCTTATTCCTTCACTTTAAAAGATCATGTTCTTTCTTTTTAAATTAATGATACCTCCCATGTCAATTTCCCAATCCAGGCCTAAGAGCGTAGGGTAAGGGTCTGCGTCATCCACTATCTGAATTACCTCAAAATCACCGTAAACTTTAACACCTACAATGTCCACCAAAACCTTTGTCAGTCGTCCTAGTGGGATAATATTTTTTTTATTATCCATTCTTAGTTGAATAGTTTACCATTTCATCTTAGGTTCTCCCATTATTTGTCAATTTTTCTTGGGTATGAATTTTGCGTCTAATCCTAAATCAAGGATGACTTGATCCATTTTGTAGTATCCAATCTGCGAAGTCACGCACATTTCCTGTCCCGTCATTTTTTTGTTTTTGTATAGCTTGTTCACATTTTTAACCTCTGGCTATAAAGAAAAAAAAATTGTGCAACTATATATTAATGCTTGGAGATTCTGTTTGCACAGCAACTTCATACATGCCTGGAGGAATGGTTTAACTACTTCGTCTTCTTTTGGATCTACCATACTCTTTGCAGTAGGTTATTCGTCGTTGTTCATATCCCTCTAAACTTCTATGAAGGTTTCTTTCTCCTTTTTTAGATCTAATATTTTCGTTTTTTCCCATCTTTCCAGATTAGTGATTCAGTCACAGCCTTTTCTTCAACCCCCCAGTGGTAATTTCATTGCATGGGATCACATTGATACATGGTCCATCATCTCGTGGTTGTGCCTTAACCCTTTGCACATTTTGCGTATGCGTCTGTTGTTTCTCCTACATTATTGCTATTAATATCGGGTAGTATTCAATGACATGATCGAACTACCTACAATATCTACAGGACTGGCGCACAGGGTTTGAGCAATCTTGTGCGAAATTTCCCACGTCTCCACAGTTGTAACAGATCAATTGTCCTCGTCCTCGACATACACTCCCCCCTCTCCCTCCTCCCCTTCCTCTTGTGGAAGATCCTCCCCATCTAGATGGAGATAGTGGTGATGAGGGGTCCACCTGCACCCTGTATAAGTTTCCCCTATCTACCATGAGGTCAAGTGTTCTCAAGTTTTGTTTGTCATGACCCACAGACGAGCAAAATCTATACCACTGTTCTTTCAATTCTGGAACATAAGCACCCAACCAGAGGTAGTGATCTGTATCATGTCTTCCTGCTACCCAACAATCAGCGCACCATAACATAGGATTGCTAGGTCCAACCATATCCCTAGGTCATAGAGGGCTCGACGCCCCATCCCGCATATAATCCGATAAAAGGGAGCATTGATCCTTAGTATGACCCGATACCCTACAACGTATGCACCAGATATATGGACTATCTTCCTTACCACGATCCTTTCGCAAGTGATGAATTTCTATGTGCATTGCCTCTAGCTGGCTCTAGATCTGTAGAGCTACGAACTATGTATCATCTCTTGGCACAACTTCTAATTTCATGGCAATCTCCAGTGCTTCTTCTTGGGAGTCGATCTTCTGTTGTCCCATGGGTCCACACATGTGTGGTAATAGCATAGCGATAAACCATTCCTTGTGCTGCTTATCCTCATAGACAAGTCCCCCATCACTAATAACCTTCTTTAATCATTGGTCAACTTCCCAGATGGACTCTGTAGGTCCCTGCTTAAAGTCCTTTAATTCGACTACACATTGAGATTATGATTTATGCTTCTGAAATTTTTTCTTTAGGGAGTTATTAATATCTTGTATTGATGTGTTCGCATGTTGACCAATGTATCCCATAAACCAATCCCAGGGCCTTCCCTCGAAATATATGGATAGCTGCACTCGTTTAATAACATCATTATTAACATTCTGTGCAGTCCATATAGACTCTTCTACAAACCAGAATCGGTCCATATCCTCGCCCTCTACGCCCTTAAAGGTAGGTAGCTTCATGTACATGGCCATGTCATCGTCTAATGGTGGCTGAGGAGGTGTAGGAGAATTATTACCCTTATGTGGGTTTGATGTAGGTGTGGCTGGGGGGCTGGTTCCAATTTTCGCAGCCCCTCCTTGGTTAAAATTAGGTGATTCCCTTAAGGTACTATATACCGATCTATCTCCTTCTTTATTAACCCGATAGTATTTACCGCTTCGTTTCGTGCTCCCACTTTGGTCGGAGGTCATTCACTCGGTGCAACCACACAAGACACCCTTTTCACTCAATAGCATCTTAATTAATAGTGGCAGGGTTTTTAGGAACTTACCTCTAAATCCCTTAAAGAACCTTCAGTTTGCTTTCGAATATGACACAAATTGATCAACGACAAATTCTATCATGAACCCTCGGAAGGTACTATCAACCCAGTGGTCTACAGTTTTAGTAATCTTTTTATCAGTCCTTTCCAATCGTTGTATCAATTCGAGGGTCCACTATGTGACCTAATTGTCCGTTGAACAAGTCTGGAACTCTGCCAATCGTGTTAGCCACTCCTGTAATTTGTGTGCAAAGGATATGAAGAATATTTCATGTACATCCGTAAAAATATAATTGTTTTTCCACTCTTCAACAAATAGCTTCTTACTTATATTCTCTTCTAGGGAAAATTCCTGAATCTGTTTCCCAAACCAGTCTTCTAGCTCAGGCTTCACTAGTTTCCAATGACCCTGTGGCATTACCCAGTCTCTCCCTCAAAATTATCACGGTCCCAGAAACAGAACCATCTGTTGGCTTTAACAGTCTTGACCCAGGTTCGGTTTTAAGATTTTCCAAAAAACCTCGATACTACTGCCCCTTTCAGCAAAGGCCTACTTATGCAAGTCAAGGTCTCACCCGAAGTAGTATGGGAGGGTGTTGGAACCAAGTTTCCACACCCTAAGAGAGAGAGAGAGATAATTTAAAGGGGGTCCCTGCAGATCTAACAGTCTTGTTCAAGAGGAGAAAAACACAGAACCCTTTTAACAGTATATCAGTGACGCACAGATCATAATTAGCAATCAGCTTAAGCTGAGTGTCTTAATCAGAGCTACACATTCATTGTATCGCATCCACGTGCACGTCAATTTATTTATCAGTATTCAGTAAGAAACACGATCTCAACACATAAACGTAGCCAATAATCAAATCATAGGAATATAATAATATCATCAACAACTTTCTCAATCATTCATATCTAGATATGACTTACAGACTCTATGACCAGCCCCCGCACATAGCCAGTTGGGTCCACACACAGCAGGACTTTAGGGTCTCTGCACACACAGCCAACAGGAGCCCTCATCTAGATGATCGACATAAAATATTACAAGTTCGTATCCAAGCTTAACTTACTTCTTCCTCCTCTACCTCTAGACTCGATTTACCTATCTATTTATAGAATCTTAGTCTACGCTACTTCTATGGTCCGGAAACCATGGTTTTCAGACTCCTGGTCTACCCTTTCACCCATTACAACACATCGGGGCTTTGACCCACCCCAAAGCCCCTGCACTAGACCAAATATTACTAAAATAATACATAACTAGACTAAAAATGCGGTTAGGGAACCTCATTCTAACAAGAGGTCTTTGAGACACATGATCAGAAAAATCATGTGTGTAGATTGAAGAAAGCATTATATGGAATGAAGCAAGCTCCTAGAGCCTGGTATGGTTAGATTGACAGCTACCTGCAGAAGTTGGGATTTTTCAAGAGTGATGCAGATCCAAATTTCTATTATCTGAGAGTAGGGAGTGAGACTTTGATACTAATACTATATGTGGATGATATGTTCTTGACAAGATCATCAAGGCTCATCATATATTGCAAGAAGAATTTGGCTAAAGAATTTGACATGAAGAATCTAGGACGGATGCACTATTTTTTGGGGTTGGAAGTTTGGCAGCAGAATCGGGAAATCTTCCTTGGTTAAGGAAGATACACTATAGATATTCTGAAGAGATTTCATATCAAGAATTGTAGGCCCATGACCACTCCAATTATTACCAACTATAGGAAAATCGACATGTCCAAAGATGATGATGTTGGTCCTACGTTGTATAGACAACTCATAGGGTCATTAATGTATCTGGTAAATACAAGGCCAGACATCTTTTATGATGTTAATATCCTAAGTCAGTTCATGGTGGAACTGAATAGGGAACATTGGGTAGCAGCCAATGATCAGATTTGGATCAAGGACCTAAGTGATATCTTAAAATTCAAAGTGCTCAGAAGTGTGCCAAACCTAAGTGACCAGATAGACCTGGTCTTCCTGATTTAGGTGCCACAAAAGATTCAAAAAATTGACATTGTATGAAGAAGTATCACGATTTGAAAAGTCCAGTAAATTGTAATTTCTGACTTTTGACGAATTTTGACTGGTTTTTGGAAATTCAAAAAAGAAAACCTCCCACTTAGTTAAACAAACGAAGATATAGCTTATTCTTGACTTGTGCGGAAATTTATACTTGAAACAGGTGTATGTTTTTTAACTATTTAAGTGTTTTAAGACCATTTTGTTTTGCTAATATTAAACATGTGAAACAACCATATAATGCAGCAAATAAGCATCAACACATAACAACAAATTTAATAAAGGACTTCACCCAAATATCGTGGGCTACGTCTCATTGAGACTATGTCAACTGACTTGGCTCTTTTGGATTATGATGTATAAATTATTTTACAAGTTATTAACTCAACTCAAATGGTTATTTGGACTGTACCATTGGGTTTATAATACCATTATACCCATGGAATGGCTGCTATCTCGTTGAAAATAGAACTAGGCTTCCTTTGACTTGACCTCTTATGTTGGTGCCCTTAAGCTTCCTTGAGCTTCTCTTTGGCACAAAACTCCCTCGAAGTCATTTTTTGTCCTTGAAACCTCACTTATTGTCTCTATCAATATCAGACATCCAAAATAGGCTGATCATTTTCTCCAAATGAGCTCTGGCTCCCCAATCTAGGCCTCCAACCCCTGTTGGCCCTGGGCTACCCAAAACTTCCGTGTGGATTTTTGACCTTCAGAAGTCTTAAAATGGCTCTAAAAATCATTTAATTGGATTCAAAATGTCCAAAATATTTAGAATAGACTATTCACTTGCAGAAATTGGCCTTCAGCTGCTCTGGTTTTGCCTCCAACACCTGGTGGCACCCCCTGGCTCTGGGTTCACTGAAAACTTCTCTGAAGCATATCGACTCATTACAGTATACAGAATTATATCCATTTGATACAGACGTATCATTACAGTAAGAAATGACTATTGGTTTGCTGAGAATGGATACTAGATGCTCTGGATAGGCATCATTCTCTTTCTAGCACTTCGTGGCCCTAGTGACCCTTGGAACTTCTATGAAGCATCTCATCCTTTATAATTCCTCTAATAGTTCTGAAAACCTCACCATTAGTTCCATAATTTCTGAAACATCCAAAATTGACTATTGGATTACTGAGAAAGGCCTCTAGATGCACTGGCTAAGCCTCTTTCTCTTGTTGGCCCCTGGTGGCCCCTAGGACTTATCTGAAGCAAAAACCTACTCAAAAGTCCTATGATGGCTCTAAAACCCTCACCAATGAGTCTAGAATGTCTGAGATAGTCGAAATTGACTATTCACACTCTCAGAATTGATGAATCTAGCTCAAGATAAAACCTATTCAATTTTTGTCCAGTGACCCCTAAAATCACTCCACTAAAAATGGTGAACTCAAGTTAGCTAGAAATTAAAATGGTGACTGCCCTAAATCTGGGCGCGTTCCCAAATCTTCTGCCAAAAAAAATGTTAACAATAAATTTGACCATTTGGGGTGGCCACATGGACCCCAAACCCCGCAGTCACGTAACTGTGGAGCGAAAACCATTGGAACTAATCCTCAACTAACGGCTTAAACTTTGCAGATGACCGTCCATGTGACATGGCACACAACCGTCGGCGGTAAATGTAAATATCAAAGGTTATCTGACCGTTAACACTATTATCACTCCAATAATTCTCAAGCGTTGTTAGTCTGTTTGGTTTAAAGAATATTAGAGGTAACCAAAAACCTGCTTTTAAGCCTTAGGATATAGCCTTCCTAATGCTTAAAAGTAGGTTGTTCGTTACCTCTAATATTCTTTAAACCAAAAAGACTAACAACCCTTGAGAATTATTGGAGTGATAACATATTAGCGACCATACTGGGAAATAACCTGTCCTTAGTGTTTAAAATAAATCTTAAAGGAAATACTTTTACTCATCTTTTCACCTTAAGATTGTTTTAAAGGGTTGTTAAGTAAATTTTTCATTAAAAACTAAAATTTTGGCTTCAAGAAGGACCTACTGTAATAGTAGATAATCTTGACATAATTTTAAAGAAAAATAAAAAAGTAGAAAGTTTAGGTAATAAAAATCCATATTCAAAGAAAATTCCCTCCCCAATAAATTATCAAGTTTACAAGACATTGAATTTGATTTAGCTTTTGAGCAATCTTTGTTTAGAACTAAATCAGAAAGTTCCATCTATGATAGTATAGTAGATCTTGATTTCATTTCATTTATTGAAACTAAGAAGGAAACTGTTTCACTTGATTCAAATCAAAAAGTTCTAGAACCTTATGATAAACTTGATTCTTTAACTTCAATTTTGATTAAAGAAATTGATGAAGCTTATTTCCAACATTCTGTTGAATTAACTGCTTTATCTGCTTATACTCCTAAGCCTTCTACCAGTCATTTAGTCTGTAAATTCAAGTTTATTTAGTACTGCCTCATCTATTATTTCCACTACACCTCATTCCACATAATCATTCATCCCTAAGCTTCCTCTTGAACCTAGAGTTTTATTTCCATCCCCAAATACTGCAAGTTCATCTTCTAGCACTGCTACTGCATTTTCTAGCACTTCAGCATTTCCAAGTACATCTTCTAGTGTCCCAACCTCATTTGCAAGTACTTCAACCTCATCACCAAGCACCACACAATTACCTCCCAACCTAGCTAGAATCTTAGCCATGGTTGCTAGATATGCTCCTTTGGTCCTACTAGGTTAATTACATAACATGCCACAAGATTATCAAAGCAATGTCCCTCAATTTGATGGAACTAGTCAATACAATGCACAAAAACATGTTAATAAAATGATTGATTACTTCGAATTGCATGAAATTGATGAATTTCATGTCCAAATGAGACTATTTGCCCAAAATTTAGCTGGAGAAGTAAATAAATGGTTCAAATCTTTACCTGCAAATCATATTGCTGATTTAGAAGCCTTCCTTAGATTGTTTATCAGTAGATGGGAGAAAAAGAAGAATCCTTTACAAATTTTGTCTGAATATGAACACATAAAAAGAGGACCTAATGAGTTAGTTCAAGACTATTGTATTGGATTCAATAGTATCTATAATGTTATTCCAGCAAACATTAAACTCCCACCAGATCTAGCTTTACTCAAGTTTCCTGATGATTTTGATATGGATATGTCATACCAACTGAGGGAAAGGAACCCAGAAACACTAGAAAAAATGAAAAACATTGCAGTTAATGTAGACTTAGCCAATTTGTTAGCTAAGAGAGCAAGAATGAGAAATGAAAGAAGGGTAATAATGAAAGAGGAAACATCTACATCAGATAGTAAAATAGATAGCTTAGCAAAATCCATGGAGAAAATGATGGATAGACTAGAAAGTATGGAAAGGAAACCATAATGGGACAATCAACAACAAGGCCCTCAAAAAAGAAATCCCAATTTCATAAAAAACACCAACACTGGTAAATCTGGAGAATCAGCACCTGATCAAACAATAAGACCACCTTTCCAAGAGTACTATGTTGAAATTTCTCACCAAAATGAAAATTATGAAGACACTTAGATTAACTTAATGGGAATCAATGATGATAATACTATTTTTATTACACAAGAAGAACAGGAATTTTATGAATTACAATAGTTACAGTTAGAATCTAGAGAGTCTTTCGATTATAAGCAAGGTTATGAGTTTTGCGTTAATGAAATTCACAAGCAATATAACCTTAGGAGTAAGAAAAAGGTAGAAGCCCCTACTAAGAAATATGCCCAAACTCAGACAAAGAAAACAGTAGAAGCTCCTACAACCAAAGTACTTCAAATTATCCCTAGAGAAACCCAGCAAAAATCTAGTTCAAATCAGAAAAATTCAAGTCCTAATCAGAAAATTTCTAGTCCAAAAATTACACCCAGTCCTAAAATTGTGGACAATATAGATACTGTTGTTCAAACACCAGTTGATCATAAAAAATATCTTGTTGCTAAAACAACAACCTCTACTAAAACTACACCTGTTGATAAAATAAGAGCAGATCCTAAAAAATATGTTGTTGTTCAAACTTATGAGAACACTATAACAGTTGATTCTAAACATACTGATGTTGATCTAAAATCATTTGATCCTGAAACTTCAAAATCTGCCAAAACTTCCACTGCAACTCAAACTGTCCCTGATAAGAAGATTGAAAATAGTAAAATAGTGGAAACTCAAATGGAAAAACCAATTGTAGAAAAAGAACAGAAACACACTCAAACTACAGTTACTAAAGAAGAATTCATTCAGTTAGGAAAAACACAAACACAATTCAACATCCAAACTGAAATTTCCAAACTAAAAATACCAATTCCTTTGACAAAGTTGGTAAAACATGATTTATACAAATCACAGATCCCTGAAACTTTGAACATCTATGAAGGAGAAGACTCTGTAAATATAAGTGATGATAAACCAGAACTACTTTTGGCCCAGAAGTAAATGGAAAACATCAAGAAGGTTCAAGAAGGTGGTGTTCCTCATTTCTACATTAGCTTGAGTATTCATGATAAAATTCTACACAATGCTATGCTAGATTCAAGAGCATCACACAACTTAATGCCAAAAGCCATTATGGAAACTTTGAATTTAGATGTTACTAGACCATACAAAGATCTATTCTCTTTTGACTCTATTAAAGTTAAATGCCTTGGTTTAATAAAATATTTATGTGTCACTTTAATCCAATACCCAGGAAAAAGAATAGTCATGGATATTGTAGTAGTTGATATCCTGCCTAAGTATGGAATGCTATTATCTTGCTCATGGGGAGAAAAAATGCAGGGATCTCTACAATTAGACATGTCTTATGCCACTATTTCAGTATTTGGTCAACCCAAGAAACTTTATAGAGAGACTCTAATGAAGTACATGGTCAGTAGTACAGAACAACCTCAGAATTATCCCATTTACTCTGTACATGTTGATATGGATTCCTTCATTTTATGTAATTCAGATTCTGGAATAGATAAAAACACATATTTAAAACAGAAAAATAAGGAAGTTGATAGTGACAACATATTTCATGAATCAATTGGCACTTAGACTTTGATGGATCAGTGAATAAATTAGGAGCAGGAGTAGGAGTTTGGAATCATAACATGGAAAAGAATCATTCAGAAGGCCATGCCTTTAGATTGAACTTTAAATGCACCAATAACATGGCTGAGTATGAAGCTTTAATCTTAGGACTACAGATTGTTAGAAATTTTGGAGGCAAAAGAGTTTCTATCATGGGAGACTCTAACTTAATTGTAAAACAAATTAGAGGATAATATTCTATATATAATCCTATATTAAGCCAATACAGAGAAACAGTTTTAGATCTGATGAAAGAATTGCTTGAAATTGACTTTGTTTTAATTCCTAGTAAACAAAACATACAGGCACAGAGTTTAGAAACTTTTTCTAGGTGACCTGCAATCTGCCTTTTCAGCCAAATCACCAATATACAGTAGAGGTAAGACACAGGCCTACTATACCATACAACTTAAAATGTTGGCAAATTTTTACACAGGATACTCAAATCTATCACTTCATGAATACTAAGGGAGAATTCCAAAATTTTAACATAGATACAGATTGTATAGTATATGATAAAATAGATAATGAGATAGATGTAAATAATTTAGATTTTACTGAACCCACCAAATTCACTCAAATAGAAATAGACAAATTATAAAAGGTAGAAATAAAATAATTAGCAAATGATGATTTTGACATTTTAAACCTTAAGAATAACTTTTTACCTAAGGGATTAGCCCCATTAGAAGATATTTTTTATTCAAATGATGTTGCAAGAACACCAAAAATGGAACCATTAAGATCAAACATAGAAGAATTAAATATAGGAATAGGATAGAGACCTAAGCTCATCAAACTTTCCAAATCATTACCTCAAGAAGAAAAACTAAAATACATAGCTCTATTTAAGGAATTTCAGGATGTATGTGCATGGAGTTATGAAGACCTAAAATATTATGAATCTAGCATAATACAACACAAAATACCTATTAAAGAAGATCAAAAACCTTTTAAACATAAGCTTAGAAGAATAAATCCAGTTCTTATGCCTTTAATCAAAAAAGAGGTAAAGGGGATGTATGAAGCACATATCATTGCACCTATCAGATATTCTGATTGGGTTTCAAAATTAGTTCCCGCTAGGAAGAAAACAGGGGAAATCAGACTTTGTGTTGATTTCTAAAACTTAAATAAGGTGTCCCTAAAAGATAACTACCCTCTCCCCAAGATGGATAATATTTCACAGAGGGTGGTTGGTTCATCCAGGAATTCATTACTTGATGGATTCTCTAGGTATAATCAAATTTTAGTTCAGCCAGAAGACCAATCTAAGACTTCATTTACTACTCCTTGGGGTACTTTCATGTATTTTAAAATGCCTTTTGGATTAATGAATGCAGGAGCCAAATTTCAGAGAACTATGGATATAGCTTTTGCCAAAGAAATTCATGCTTTTCTTGTAGTTTATCTATATGATATAACTTTATTTTCAAAAACTGACAATGAACATCTAGATCATATGAGACAAGTGTTTATTAAATGCAGAAAATTTGGTATTTCTTTTAATCCCAAAAAGACTCTCTTTGGACTTGAAGAAGGTAAACTATTAGGACATATAATCTCAAAAGAGGGAATTAGGATAGACCCAGCTATAATAGAGGCCATTTTGAACATAAGTCATCCCAGAAATATTAAGGAACTGCAGGCTTTCTTAGGTAAGATTAATTTCCTCAGAAGATTCATTTGAAATTTAGTAGAAATAATTAAAGAACTAAATAACATGTTAAAGAAAGACTCAGCACTTAAATTGATAGTAGAGGCCAAACAATCCTTTGAATCAATAAAAGAAGCCCTTACAATAACACCAGTCTTAATAAATCTTGGTTTCAAAAAAAAATTATTATTTTTATTTTGCTTCAGGACATACTATTATTGCAGTATTACTGCAGAAGAATGATCAGGGCTATGAACAACACATTTATTTTTTCAGCAAATCACTAAGAGATGCCACACTGAAGTATAACATAATGGAAAAACAAGCACTGGCTTTATTGAAGGCTATCAAAGACTTTAGATTGTACATCTTATATTCTCACATCATTGCATATGTCCCAAATTCAGTAGTAAAGGACATTATAACTCAGAATGGGCCTGATGGCAAGAGAGTCAAGTGGATTGCCACTATTTTGGAATATGACATGGAAATTAAGCCCACCAAACTCATTAAAGGCTAAGGTTTAGCCAAACTCATGGCTGAATCAAACCGTTAGGCCTTAGATATAAATTTTATTTCTCAATTATATGATCAGGAAGAGATGGCGACTCCACATATCAGTGAAGCTTTTTTAGATTCACCTTGGTATGCAGATATCATATTTGTATTACTAAATTTACAAGCTCCTCCTGGATTATCAAGAACTAAAGCTAGATTCTTAAAGTTAAAAGCAATGAAGTTTTGCATCATAGATAATGCTTTGTTTTGGAAAGATCATGGTGGCATTTTATTGAATTGTTTACTTAAAGATTAAGTTGATAAAGTTATGGAAGAGTTTCATGCAGGTGACTGTGGAGGACACCTTTACTGGAAATCAACTGTAGATAAAATCTTGAGGGATGGTTTTTACTGGCCCACACATTTTGCAGATGTAAGAAAATATGTGACCTCCTATCACAAATGCCAAATTTTTGAAGGGAATAAAAAAATATTACCTTTACCCCTCAAACTCATCTCCATAGAAATGCCATTTCGGTAGTGGGGTCTAGAATTCATTGGTGAAATTCACCCACCCTCCTCATCCCAACACAAATGGATTTTGATAGCCACGGACTATTTCACCAAGTGGATAGAAGCCATTCCTTATAGACAAGCCACTGATTCTGTCATAATCTCATTCCTAGAAAACAATATATTGTCTAGATTTGGATGCCCCCAAAAGCTCATTACTGATAATGCAGCTACTTTCAAGTCTTATAAAATGATTGACTTTTGTAACAAACACAACGGTAGCCTTGGCCATTCCACTACCTATTACCCTCAAGGTAATGGACTTGTTGAATCCTCCAACAAAAGCCTTGTTAATATCATCAAGAAACTATTAGAAGACAATAAAAAGACCTGGAACAAAATGTTAGTTAATGCCTTATGGGTAGACAGACTCACCACAAATAAATCCATTGGTACATCCCCTTATCAGCTAGTATATGGGATGGATGTTGTTTTTCCATCCTCTTTAGGAGTGTCAGTGATGAAGATGATCCAAGAACTGTAGGTAGAAACCAATGATATCCAGAGTAGGATAAATCAGACCATACACTTGCAGTAGACCAGGGAACAAGTCTATGTCAAATCACAAATTGTCCAAGATAAGATTAAAAATATATTTGACAAGAAAACAAAGGAAGATGTTTTTTACATAGGTTAAAAAGTTCTTAAATGGGATTCTAGGAGAGAAGAAAAAGGCAAACATGGTAAATTTGATTTCCTATGGAAAGGTCCCTATGTCATTTATGGTTACAGAGGTAACAATGCATTCTTTTTTAAGGAGTTGGATGGATCAAATCTGCCAGGTGGACCTATCAATGGTAGGATGCTGAAGAATTATTATTCCCCAGAATAACAATACTTCACTTGTTTTACTTTGCTCATTGCACATAACGTTGCAAAGCATAGATTGGATTGGATGTTTTTCTTGCAAAGTTGAAGCCCAGAGAGAATGACCTAAGCTTTGAAGGAAAAAATATCATAAGTATGAATAATGCAGAGCCCAAAAAACAGTTCCAAGGCAAGCACAATCAAATTCCAAGGCTATTGATATGAAATTTCTTGACATTTCACCAAGAAATGCCATCCCCATGTGGGGCCACTGTTAGGGTCCTATAATAATAAAGTTCATAATTTTGAAATTGACTATGATTAGTCTTGTAATATGTACATACTTTTCTTTCTGTAAAATTATTTTCCCATATTAAAAAATGTAAAGAGGGTAAAAGTCCTAAAAGAAAAATCAAAGGACTGAAAGCAAATACAAAAAAAAACAAAAAGAATATAAAAATGAACCCAAAAAAAAAGAGATAAAAATAGATCATGAAAGTGATGCAAATTTAAATGCCACTACTTTTTATTTTATTTTTGCAAAATAAGATTGTGTGCAGCTTGTCAAAAATGCCACAATCCATGAAGGTCAAACTACTTAATCTTGATGCTTTAAATTTCATGTTCATAGATAGAGAATAAAGATCTAGCCAAATTGTTTAATCTTGGCAGATTAGTAGTTAGGTAGAGAATAATAAATGAGCTCAATGGTTTAATCTAAGCCATCCGAAGTAATAAGGATATAATTAGATAGTTTGTTGTTAAAAGAAAAATAAAAAGGGTCTGCAAGCCTAAATGCACCCAAATAGATAAAGAAAAAATGTTAGGGTAGTTGATGGGTAGGCAGAAGCAGTTTTCACAAGGCATGGATAGCAAAAACTTATCATTTCATATTACTAATTTCCTCCTAAATTCATTATCCTTGTAAAATACCCCTTCCCCTTCATATTTACTTTTTCCCCATTACATCACTCATTTTTCCTTATAAAAATCCCTTTTCCTTAGTTTAAAACACTTTTGTCTTTGGAAAAGTAAAAATTCCCTTTACTAATTTCCCTTTATTCAAAAAACCCACTAAAACCCCCTTATCCTAAGTTTTAATAGTTAAAATGATATTATCAGGCCTACTGTTTCAAAACCTTCCCGATATCAATTTTTACATTAAAATCTTAGTGTATTTCCAACTCCCACTCATATTCTAATCTTAGTTTTAACTTTATTATATTAAATCCCCTAAATACCTTTATCCCGTATATATTAATTCCTTATTATAAAGTCACAACCCACATTATATCATATTATATTACCTCACCTATACATAGGTCCCACTTTCCTCCAACCCCATGTTAGAAAATTAAATATTACAGAGCAATGCAACACATAAAATATGCAGAAAATACAAGCACACAAAACACATAAAACCAGAGAGATGTAGAGGCGTGGTTCACCTAAATGAAGTTATGCCCACCTTTAATACCTAAATTCTTCCTTTTCATTATCCAAGAAAATGAAGGTATAAAACCAGAGACTCTGCTACAATATCCTTTGTTCTCTCTCAAAGTCTCCCTATCTATTTCTCGCTCTGAGAATACACATATAATACACAGCCGCAATACAATACCCTCATACAAGTGAGGGGTTTCCTTCTAGGGAAAAAAACCCTAAACTAAATATAACTTCTACCATTAGATCATCTGCCTTATGAACGGCCCATATTGACTAGAAATTACCATTTTGCATGCAATTTATATCACGGCCAAGTACTGGCCCCCAAAACCCCCCACCTGGGGACCATCGTCTCGATTCTGGGGCCAAGTCCTTCATGCAAGGGTGCAAAATTTTCTGGGTACATACATCCAACTAGAAATGTAAGACTCTTTAATCAAAGAAGAAAATTTTGTGCTCCACACCCAACAATCTCCCACTGAGACCTGGGACAGCAACTCCACCATTATTTCATTTAGTTTGACACCACCTCTGACCTGTTGTCTTCATCTTCATCATTTTGAAGACCACTTGAACCTGTTTTTATTTTCAGTTTCTCCCTGGTTACATTTGCAAGATGAATGGCACTTTGGCTATCACTGTATAACGTGCCCATATCATGCTTCTTACCCAATTCACCCATAAGCCTTTGTAACCAAATCATTTCTTTACTAGCCTCTGTAGCAGCAACATACTCTGCTTCTGTTGTTGAAATTGCAACAACACTAATAGTTGTTCCACCTACAGTAAACACATATCCTGTAGTGCTCCTCCTGTTATCTCTGTCGCCTACCATATCTTCATCAACATATCCCTATAGAGAAATGTTTGAACCACCAAAGCATAATGCTTGATTTGTGGTACCTCTCAAATATCTGAGAATCCATTTTACTGCCATCCAATGTTCTTTTCCTGGATTATTCATGTACCTTCTTACAACTCCCACTGCATGTGCAATATCAAGCCTTGTGCAGACCATTGCATACATTAAGCTTCCAACTGCTGATGCATATGAAACTTTAGACATATAATCCATGTCTTCTTGGGTCTTTGGGCACATCTCCTTACTAAGTTTGAAATGGCTAGCAAAAGGTGTACTAACTGGTTTTGCATTCTGCATATTAAATCTTTTCAACACCTTTTCTATGTAATCATTCTGAGACAGTGTTAATTTGTGATTTTTCCTGTCTCTAGTTATCCTCATACCAAGGATTTGTTTTGCAGCTCCCAAATCCTTCATTGCAAATGAATTTGCCAATTTTCTTTTGAGCACATTTATTTCCTGCATGTTAGATCCTGCAACAAGCATGTCATCTACATATAATAACAATATAATATAGCTGCCATCATTTTTCCTTTTTAGATAAACACAATGATTAGAGTGACATCTAGTATAACCTTGTTCAGACATAAACTTGTCAAATTTTAGATACCACTGCCTTGGAGCCTATTTTAAGCCATACAAGCTCTTCTTTAACCTGCACACCAATTTTTCTTTCCCTTTGACCTCATATCCTTCTGGTTGCTACATGTATATCTCTTCCTCCAAATCTCCATGGAGAAATGTTGTCTTTACATCTAAATTTTCAAGATGTAAATCTTTCGCTGCTACAAGACTTAAGATAGTTCTGATTGAAGTCATCTTAACAACAGGAGAAAATATTTCATCAAAACCAATACCTTTCTTCTGTGCAAACCCCTTCACCACAAGTCGAGATTTGTACCTCTGTTTTCCTCCATCTTCTTCCTTCAGCCTGTAAACCCTTTTATTCTGTAATGTAGTTTTACCTGCAGGCAACCTGACTAAGTCCCAAGTCTGGTTATGCATTAACAAGTCCATCTCTTCTTCCATGTCTAGCTCCCACTTCTTCCTGCTTTCAACCTGCATTGCTTCTTCATAGCATTCAGGTTCACCAGAATCAGTTAGTAATAAATAATATAATGAAGGAGAGTATCGTTCAGGGGGTCTACTTATCCTAGTAGATCTTCTAACACCACTTTCAAGTGTTTTAGGTGCTTGTTTCTGTTGTGGTGGTTGCTGCTGCTGTGGTTGTTGATTATTATTATTTTCAGACACCTTTACTTTTTCAGTTATCTCATCAAGAACCGCGTATTCCTTGCTTTCTTTTTCCTGTTTCTTTTCCTACAACTGATTCTTATACAAGACCTTTTCATTGAATATTACATCTCTACTCCTAATGATTTTGTGATTTTCATAATCATATAAGCGATAACCAAAATCATTAGCACCATATCCAATAAAGGTACATTTCTTTGATTTTGTCTCAAGCTTTGTTCTATTTTCTTTATTAATATGGACAAAGGCCTCACAACCAAAAGGCTTTAAAAAAGAGTAGTTTACCTTTTTACCTGTCCATGCTTGCTCTGGAATACCACCATCCAAGGAACTTGAAGGCCCTCTGTTTATTAGATAAACAGAAGTATCTACAGCATCTGCCCAAAATTTTAAAGGCAATCCTGCATGCAATCTCATGCACCTTGCACGCTCCATGATTGTTCTGCTCATCCTTTCTGACACACCATTTTCTTGTGGTGTTCTTGGAACTGTCTTCTCTCTACGAATTCCATGCTCTGAACAGTACCTATCAAACTCTTTGCTGCAATATTCACCTCCATTGTCTGATCTGAGACACTTCAACTTCTTTCCTGTCTCAATCTCAACCAAAGCTTTTCATTTCTTGAAAGTATCAAATATATCATATTTATTCTGAATACAATAAATCCATGTTTTTCTAGTTGCATCATCAATAAAAGTAACATAATAACGAGAGCCACCGAGAGATGATACCTGAGCAGGTCCCCATACATCTGTATGCACAAGCTCCAATTTTTCACTCTTATTTTCTTTCCCAACTCTGAGAAATCTGACTCTCTTTTGTTTTCCATAAATTCAATTCTCACAGAAATCCAAATCAACATTCTTCAAACCTGGCAACAAATTTCTTGAGTGAAGAATCTTCATCCCCTTCTCACTCATATGTCTGAGCCTATGATGCCATAGTGCTGCATCTGATCCTTTGGAAGTTAAAGCATTAACAGAGTTAGAAATACCATTGCATAAATACAATGTACCAACCTTTTCTCCTTTTGCTATTACCAGGGCTCCTTTGGTGACCTTCCAAGCTTTAGCTGTGAAATTTGTCACACAACCTTCACTGCCTAACTGCCCTGTTGAAATCAGATTTTTCTTTAGATCTGGAACATGCCTTACCTCCTTTAGTAGCCATTGGTTTCCATTATGTTGTTTTATAAGAACCTTACCCATTCCAACAATTTTACAGGGTTTATCATCACCCAAATGAACTTGTCCAAAATCTCCTTGAACATAGTCATGAAAATATTTCTTATCGAGTGTGGCATGGAATGAAGCCCCTGAATCTACAACGTAAGAATCAGTAACATTTTTGAAAGAAAGAATCAAAGCATCTTGTAACACATCACCTGTCACATTTTCTTCATGATTATTTTCTTGTTGTGCATCTCCTTCTTTTCGTTTCTGAGATCTACAGTCTTTCTTTAGGTGTCCTTTCTTTCCACATTTCCAGCACACTATCCCCAATCTGGACTTGGATCTGCCTTTCCTTGATTTGCTGTGATATCCCGAGCTCTTTCCTCTTTCCATTATTCTTCCCCTAGACTTTGCACTCAAAGCATTACCCGATGTCTCACCGGATATTTTCCGTCGCATTTCCTCGCTAAGGATAGCACCGACAACATCATCAAACTTTAAAGTACTAGATCTAGAGACAGAGTTACTAGTGGCCATAACTAAACCATTCCATATTTCTGGAAATGAGCACATAAATAACAGAGCTCTAACTTCATCATCAAAGTTTACCCCTGCAGAACTTAACTAACTGGTAACTGTATTAAAATCATTTAAATGGTCTGCAACAGATCCACCTTCCGACATCTTCATATTAAATAGTCGTTTCATAAGAAATACCTTGTTTGAGGCCGAGGGTTTTTCATATAGTTTCACCAACGTCTGCATCAAACCCTATGTTGTTGTTTCCTTCGAAATATTGAAGGCAACTGACGCCGCAAGGCACAACCATATTGTTCTGAGTGCCTTTCTATCGAGAATGTTCCATTCCGTGTCTGTCATGGACATCGGCTTCTTTGATTTTCCGCTCAATGGTAGGTATAGATCTTTCTGATACAGATAATCTTCCATCTGCATCTTCCACAGTGGGAAGTTTTGGCCGTTAAATTTCTCGACCCTAAACTTAGCATCTTCCGCCATTGCTCCCACTCGAACTAGGAACCCTTCTTTCCTACGAGTTTATCAGCCAAATATACCTTCGGCTCTGATACCAGTTTTTAGAAAATTAAATATTACAGAGCAATACAACACATAAAATATGCGCAAAATACAAGCACACAAAACACATAAAACCAGAGAGACACAGATATACGTGGTTCACCCAGTTTGGGCTACATCCACCACGAACAGCCAGTCCTTCCTTTCTATTATCTAGCAAAATGAAGAGAAAAAACCTACAGTAGATCCACTGTAATATCCTCTATTCTCTCTCACAGTCTCCCTATCTGTTTTCCGCTCAGAGAATACACATACAATACACAGCCGCAATATAATACCCTCATAAAAGTGAGGGGTTTCCTTCTAGGGAAAAAAACCCTAAACTAAACATAACTTCTACCGTCAGATCATCCGCCTAATGAATGGCCTAGATTGACTAGAAATTACTATACTTTTACAAGGCAATTTTACATCTATTTTTGGCTTCGAGGGCGCTGCCCTCGAAACCCCCGCCGGGGGACCGCTTGCCCCCGGACCCCCTAGCCGGGGGGTAGGCCCCCTCGGACCCCGCGGGGGGGACAAGTTCCCCCCACACCCCCCCGCGTGCAAGGGTGTACAATTTTCTTTTGGTATACATCCAGCTAGAACAAGGATCTTTGAATCAGGAAGAAAATTAGGCTCCACACCCAATACCCCATTGGTTATATATTAAACCCACTCATTATAAACCCCGACCATATATATTAAGCCATATCTTATATTCATATAACTCATTGCATATATTAAGACCTGGGCCCCACGCCTATCAGATCCCCGATGAAATCTTGCTATTCGCCCAACCGTCAGATCACGATTGAGCAGATCTGATGACCAATAATATTTATCGCACGCCTGAATGCCCGAATTTTAAAAACCCAAGACCTTGCAAAATGTGTGGTTTTCAGAGCCCCACTCCTGGCCATGTGGCGGCATTTGATTCTTTCACATCCTTAGAAATAATACCACCCAACCGCTTTTACCGATGCGAAAACCATTCAGTTGGATTCCTACCCGTTCCGAAAACCATTTTCATTTGAAATTAACCCCGCGCATTCAATTTGTATTCATTGTTGGTTAAAAAACTAATATAGCCACCCTTTGCAAAGCCTTTTCACCGTTTCTATTACTGAATGCGCGAATACAGCTCTGTCGACATATTTTCGAGTTAGTACACTGGTGTCGACCTAATTTTAAGCTAATTCAACCAGAATTGAGGCCTTTTTACACCAGAATTCAACAAAATTGTTGCTACAGCCAGTGCAGAACCTATTTGAAGCATTATATAGATCACCGAAGCCTCAAATAACCTCTGCTGCCTCAAAATCCTTATGTAAACCGAAAGCTTTGACTTTTCTAGGTATTCCTCAGTGCAAAGGCTTGTTCCTAAAGCAAATAAATTAACATGTTAGTTAATTGAACCTGCTAGGAACTTTGTAGACTAAAATAAATACCTTGTTTCTTCCCAATCCTTTTTATGTAGATCCTAGGCATATTTTCACAGAATTCCCAAGGCCTGAAAGTATTTTCAATCACAGAGAGTCAATTTGATCAATTGAAGCATTTTAGACTAGAGAAAAAGTCGTTGTTTCATTCCAAACCCTATTGCAGACTGTAATAATCTTTCAAAGGTGCTCCTAAAGGCCTAAGATTTTTTTCTAAGCTCATAGAGTAATCAATTGATTAAAATTAACAAAAATATGGCTTCTCAAAGCATTGTATCAGTTAATCCCCTGCAACCTCTAGTTGTGGATGTAGAACACACTCCCTTAGCAGACAGAGACTTTAAAATTTCTGACCATGTCACTGAGTTTAACCTTCTTGAGCTCCACTATTGGAGTCATGAAAAATCAATTGACCAAGCTGATGAGGTTTCCATTTGGGAGTCCAATTTTCCTAAGTATGTTGTCCCACAGACCTTCCAATATCCAGAGGTTATTAGACTTTTCCAAAATTGTAATTTTCTTGACCAAAGAGCCCTAATAACCCCTGGAAAAGAAATTCTATTCACTATTACAACTGCATCAATTAATCAAATGATGTAGATTCAACCTAGTCCAGATGAAACTCCTATCTCTATAGAAACCCTCACACAGCTATATCTAAATCTAGACTTCCCCAAGAGGTTCCAGATATTCCAAACATTCACTCATTCATCAGCAGAAGCTCCCAAGCCTAGCCCTCCTTATCCATCTACAATATTTTTTAAGAGAACCAGACATATCATCACTATGTTGTCATTTATTCTGGGTTATTTCATAAATGAGAATGTTGATGCTTCAGTCTTAGGTTTCTTGTCTACTTTCACACCTAGTCAGCCCCCTGCTACCATATTCAATTTTTCCCATTACCTTACTGACTCAATCCGTGAACAGATTGTCAAATTACCTGAAGAAGGTGTCTTCAAGTATTCCTCTATTTTATTTCACATGTTTTTGTACTTTCAACCTGATAGATTTGCTATCAATCTTCAAAAGCTGGATGTTGAAGGTAATCCACAGTCAGTTATCTTTTGGACTCCATTAATCATAAAAGACTCCACACAGTCCACCTACATAGACTTCATTGACTCTTTTATCCATCCAATTGTCAACATGCTGAATAGCAGTAGTCAACCAAGATTCAGTGATGAAATTAAAAATATCCTGCAATTATCAGAGCATAGTAGGACAGGAGATTGGTACCTATATAAAAATCACACATAAATTAGGGTATATGGATCTAATATTCTTCCATATAAGCTACCCAAATACCTCCAAATGAGGTTATTTGGACTTGAGTATATCAGGTAGATCCTTAATTCTGATGCAATAAATTTCTTGAAAACCAAAAATAAGACACAGTTTAAGATTAAAAATCAAGTTGGCCGCCCTTTTATTTGCAACAGTAGAGATGCAGGTCCACAGGCATAAAAATATTTGTAGGAGTTTAAGTTCAGTCAGAGTTTCTAGTGGTATTATGATCCTTTAGGATTAATAGGCAAGTTAAGAGTAAAATGTAAATTAACTCCTTATCTACATGAGTCAAAGCCACACATTAAGAAATACTCCAATCAATATGAATGGTTGGAGAACACTTTAAAAGAGGCAGAGAAGCAAGTTGATACTAGTTCCATCCTGCAGATTCCAACCCAAGAAGATCGGAACTCAAAAAGAGTTAGAGAAGAAGAATCATACTCAGCACAAACTACAAATTAAAAAAATTCAAATTGATGTACAGGAAGAAAACAAAATTAAATCCTGTAACTAAAGAAGTGAAAACTATTGAAGTAATTGATACTGATACAGTGGTAAAGGATAATGCACTGCCTGCAATTTCTGAAGAAACACACCAACCTTCAACTTCTAACACTCGGATGATTCAAAAGCAACATAGTGTTGAAGTATCTTCATCTAGCAAGCTAGCAAAGAAAGAATCAGAAATCATGCAAAAATACAAAGAAATAAATATCAGAAATGAGGCCTTAAAAGCATATACATATACTCAATACTGGAAACAGTCACCTAGTGACCAAAGCAGATTGTTTTCTGCTTTTGAATACAACGCTAGGAAGATGTAGATGACCTTCCTACAGCCAAAAGTCAAGCATCCCAAATCATCAGCAGATTATAAAAAGACATCCTATGAAATTCAAGCAAAAGATAGATCAGATAGAATTTCACAAACAAGTTGGTGAAATGCTATATTCAACCATGAAAAAAAAATCCATGAGTGTACAGAAGCTCCAAAACACTCTAGGGAACATTAGAGATCAGCTAAAGTTAGAAAAGGCATCATCACATGCTAAGGATAATACAATCAAATCACTGGAAGATTTAATTATTGAAGTAGGTTATGATCCTAATAATGTCAAATTTGCAGATGAACTAATAAAAAAGAAGAATGCAGACATTGTTGCATTAAAGAAGCAACTCAAATTGGCTCCTATTGAACATCCACAAGCAAAGGAAGTGTTAGAGGATGCAAGCCAAAAAGATGAGATGATGAACCTCATTCTTCAATTAAAATCAAAGAAATGGAAAATGAAATGGACAAGTTAGTGCAAGAGAAAAAGGTCAGATCAAAAGAACTCCCTGTCACTATTATTCCTGTAGTTACCACTGATGTTCCTTATATCTTAGCAGAGTCATTGGCTCCTTTAGTTCCAATAGCTACAGCACTTCCTGTCACACCAGCAACAACTTCAGCAATAGAGTCATCTACAACATTAGCAAAGGCTACTGATGAAGCAGGAAAACTTGTTAAAGTAATGCAGGAAATGTCCATTCAGACAAATGAAATCAACAAACTTAAAGAACAACTAAAAATTCTGGAGGATGAGAAGAAAATTTCTCAGATCATGCATAAAAATGAAGTACAAAAGACAAACAGATTGACAAAGAAATTTCATAAGTTGGAAAAAGATTTAACATTGAAAGAACCAATGGCACAAGCCAAGAAGCAGCTATGGGCCAATATCATTGAATCTATCAATGATATTTGGCCATCCATTTAGGTTATTTATGAACAAAAATATTTAATCAAAGCAGCAGGTGAAGCCATCCAAAAAATGAAAGAAGAACTTGGTAAGAAGCCAGAAGAGGCTAATGAAATCATAAAATTCCTTAATTCCAAGAATAAGCAGGAATTAGAAGAGATTGGAATTAGTGACACGACAGATACAATTCTTGAAGTCAGGAAGGTGATTTAAAAAAGGAACTTAATGATACAGCTAGAAGAAAAGTGTCAAAACATCGAGCTTGGCATAACTAGATTCATGATGAAGTTTGATATTCTAAGGTAGAAAGGCCTTCCAAATGCTCTGGTTATAAATGATAGGTTGATGAAACAAGAGGATTATGACAAGAAAATCAAAGAAGTGGCTAAAGAACAAGCAAACAATTTAGCCATGCAGGTAATTCCAACAAGGAAAGTTCTCTATAAGAGTTTTGAGAACCTTTTTTACCTACAACATGAGGTAAAACATATATTTATCAACAAGCCTAAATTTTAAAAGTATACAGAGGTTGATGAAATATTCAGAATGATGGTAGAAATTAAGTTACTAGATGAAGAGAATTAGGAGAAGTTAATGGATTTACTGTGAAAGAAGTAAAGGTTAAAACAGATAAAATAGAGCAGTAACAGTTTGCAGTAAAAATAGAACAGTCAAAGAGTATCAGAGTTAAAGTGTATCAGGTGAAAATCAGAGTCAAAACATAAATTACAAAGCAGAGTTAAAGACTTACAGTGTAAAGGAAACTCAACTGCCTAACAAATAGACTTCGTTGAGCAAACATCCAAAGACAAATCAATAAAAGATCAAGGACAGCAAAACAGAAAATTCAATAAAAACAGGGACAACTTGCATTATTTAGATAGCTGACTCTATCTTCTTGCATGAAGATATTTATTTTTCCTTGAATAATTCCTAAGTTTGTTTTAGGATATTTTGTAAGATTTTTTGTATAAATACTTCACTTTTTGAAGTATTGAGTGTGGATTGTGGATTGCTAAAACACTTATATAGATGTACTGATCTGAACCAGAGGGTTATTTATACCATTTTCAAGTCAGCAGACTGGATTGAGAAATAAAGAGATTATATTACAGGATTCATGTGTTAGGCCACTTCAGCGAAGTACTCTCAATTGTTCTTTGTTTTTATCTAAAGTTTTCACATACTTGCATGTTTTATAAATATAAATGTATAACAGGAATATTATTTCAGAATATGTTTAAAAACACTCCGTCTTGAATTGTTATTTCATTTTCATGTTTTCTACTAATATCCAGATTAGGGAATTCTTAATTGCTCCCTAGTTTCGATTGACCTATGCCATTTCACTCGATATCTAGATCTGAGAACCCTTAATTTCTCTCTCATCCCAATTGAAACCATTTTCACCATCAGCCTAAGAATCTGAAGTTACTCAGCTATCTTTCCCTGTGAACACTTCCCTTTAGAACCTTGATTCTGCTCTAACTGCTTGACACTTTAACTCCATTATCCCAATGGAATTCAGACCTACATCTATCCATCTAAACCAATGATTCCACCACCAAATGAAACCCAAAATCAAATCCCAATCAATCCCACATAATTGTTCAAAAATCAACTAAAATCGACAAAGATAAATCATATAGAGAGAGCCCTCTCTGAGCATTAGGAAGGCTAGATCCTAAGGCTTAAAAGTAGGTTGTGGTTACCTATAATATTTTTTAAACCAAAAAGACTAACAACCCTTGAGAATTATTGGAGTGATAAAAAACAGAATTGTCGCATAGAATTTTGCAATGTGACCAAAATCTCCAGAAGGCTGGCAGTTAGGGGCTTACGCTCTTAGCTCGGGGTCACGAGCCGATGGCCATGTGGGGAGGGGTTGGCTGCTCCAACCCCCAATGTGACTTTCAATAAACCATATAATAAACCCGTCCACCATATGGTTAAGAAACTCTGGTAGCCCGTATGGTAAGAGCATGCACATGCAGGAAATAGGTCTCAAGGTCAACTCCAGTGGAGTCTGACCAAAATTTTTCATAACCAAATGGCTCGAACCAAAAACGTACAGTCTTACCAACAAACCATATCACGCCACTTGTCAACTTCCAATTCACCCAGAAGGAATATTCCAAGGAATATTTTGAGGAATATTCCAAGAATATTCCTTGGAATATTCTCTTTTTTGAATTTCCAAAAACCATTCAAACTTGGTCAAAAGCCAGAAATTGCAGTTTACTGGACTTTTCAAATCACAATAACTTCTTCATACGGTGTCGGTTTTTCGAACTGTTCACAATGCTAGAATCAAGAAGACGAGATCTATCCAGTCGCTCATGTTTGGAACACTTTTGAACAATTGGAATTTTGAGCTATCACTTAGGTCCTTAATCCAAATCTGATCACACCTCCCCATTGGGAATCTTTTGGACCCCAAAAGACTGATTACCTGATTTGTTCAGTAGATGAGAGTACATCACCCTCACTTTTTCAGCCTCCACACATTTCCTTGCATAGTTTAGTGTCTTTGAACCACAACTCAAAGGTATTCAACACATCCCCTTCTTGGATTCTCTTGTCCTCCTATCAAGAATTTTCTTCCTTGAAATCGCCCAGAAATTTCTGCGAGAAATTTTCGGAAGGTAGTTGAATATCATGTCCTTGATCATCAATCCAAGGCGACTCAAAAAAACACAAGTTTCCAAAATAAATGAATACATAACTGAAATTTTCATATGTACAAATGAATGTATGTTTTACTGAGTTAAGAAGTCAAACCACTTCTTACCAAACCACTTCCATGACAACTTTTGCTGCTGAAAATATTCTTCATGTGAAACATATGTTCTCACATCAATGATGGAATATTTGGTTCCACTTTCTCCAGTCTTTTTATCCTCTTGCTTCATGTTCTTAGGATGATTAGTTGGATGCAATGTCCAACATTAGGCAACAACATGTCCCCTCTTCTGGCAATGTGTGCAGGTATTTTGTACCCTCTTTGCAAGTTGCCTTTTCTTCATCTATTTCCTGTATGCCTTCATCCTCTTCCAGCATTTTGAAACATCATGGTTACACATACCACAATAAGAACATAAACTCTTTCTTCCATTCATGCATGCATATTTTTCATGCTTATCAAAAACATAATCAACTTGACTATGGGAAGAATTATACCTCAAATTATACTTTGCATGTCCATCTTTTTTACCTTCATGAGGATATGAACTTGTAGATGCTCCAACTTCACCATAAGCTGCATGTGTACAAACACCTTGCTGCAACATAAGCTTCAAACAATGGAAATCAACTTGAAAACAAACTTGACATGTTTGTGGTTTAGAACATACAACAACAGTTCTTTTTGAAGTTGTCTCACATGCCTTCATGGTTGTAGAGTTTTCGCCATAAGATTTAACATAACCAAGACCAAACTTCGTAGGTCTTTCCTCAACCAAAATAGGATCAATCATGCCTTGTGCATGTTTTCCTAAACCTTTACCTTCATAGCCAATTTTAAACATCAACTTGGACCCTATACCTCTAGTGTGCTTTTCAAATGAACCTACACATATTTCTGAAGAGGAAATTGAAGACAAATTAGAGTGAATTACCCCTGCTTCACGCATGTTCCTAGTTAAGGCCTCTTGGGCTTGATGGAGCTGCATCTCCATCTCATGCATTATTCAAAGAAGTCCTTCTTTCTCTTCCTTCATAGAAACCAAATTCTCATGAATTCTATTGCTTTCTCTTCTATCTTCATACAGAATTTGCACCATATCCTTCAGGATGTAGAAGTCTCGCTTCATGTCTTCATCAAAGAATCTTGTGAAGGAGGAGGATTTTGAAACCTCACTTGAAGAATTTTTCATATTATGTAAATGAAAAAAATAAATTCAATCAACAATTCCAAAGCTTCGAAAACAATTGACAAAGCTTCTGAACAAAATGGTTGTATATTCAAGCTCTTCTTCAAGCATCCTTTTGCAAACAAACTTCAAGAGATTCTTAACAAACAATTGTCAAGAGGATTTGTACTTCAAGGGTTTCCTTGAGGTCCTTTGGGTAGGGATAATGCTTTCAACCTTCTTCCTTCTTTTCCTCTTCTGGACTTAGCTAGCTGTAGCTTTCCCTTCACCTCTAGCAAACTCAAACTTGCAAGCAACAGTCAATTTGCAAACAGACAATTCTTTGCACTGTTAAACACCTTTCAAGTCAAACAAGTAACCTAGTGCGCTTCCAAGAAAGAAACCTAGTGCTCTGATGCCAACCTGATCTGAAAATGGGTTGGATAACTTGTTGTGATTTTCAAGAACCTCCCACTCATTTAAACAAATAAATATCTAGCTTATTCTTGACTTGTGCAGAAATTTATACTTGAAACATGTGTATGTTTTTTAACTGTTTACGTGCTTTAAGACCATTTTTTTTGCTAATATTAAACATTTACAAAAACCATATAATTCAGAAAATAAGCATCAACACATAAAACAAATTTAATAAAGGATTTCACCGAATATCATGGGCTATGTCTCCTTGAGCCTATGTCAACTGACTTGGATCTTTGAGATTATGATGTATAAATTCTTTTACAAGTTTCTAACTCAACTCCAATGGTTATTTGGACTGTACCATCAGGTTTATAGTACCATCATACCCCTGTAATGGTTTTTATCTCGCTGAAAATAAAACTAGGCTTCCTTTGACTTGACCTCTTATGTTGGTGCCCATAAGCTTCCCTGAGCTTATATTTGACACAAAACTCCCTTGAAGTAATTTATTTCCTTGAAACCTAACCTAATACCTCCATCATATATCAAACATCCAAAATAGGCTGATCATTTGCTCCAAATGAGCTCTGGCTCCCTAATCTAGGCCTCCAACCCCTGTTGGCCCTAGGTTTCCCAAAACTTCCCTGTGGAATTGTGACCTTAAAAAGTCTTGAAATTTCTCTAAAAATCATTTCATTGGATTCAAAATGTCAAAAATAGTCAGAATGGACTATTCACTTGCAGAAATTAGCCTCTGTTTGCTCTGGTTTCTCCTCCAACACCTGGTCGCACCCCTTGGCTCTAGGTTCACTGAAAACTTCTCTGAAGCATATCGAATTTTAGAAGTCCTCAAAATATTCTGAAAATAATTCCATTGGATTCAGAAGTATCATTACAGTAAAAAATTAATACTAATTTTCTGAGAATGGATATTGGTCGCTCTAGATAGGCCTCATTCCCCTGTTGGCACTTAGTGGCCCTAGCGACCCTTGGAACTTATCTGAAGCATATAGGCCTTCAAAAATACTCTAGTATTTCTAAAAATATTTCCATTAGTTCCATAATGTCTGAAACATCCAAAATTTACTATTGGGTTATTGAGAAAGGCCTCTAGATGCACTGGCTAAGCCTCTTTCTATTGTTGGCTCCTGTTGGCCCTGATGGCCCCTGGAACTTCTCTGAAGCAAAAACCTACTCAAAATTCCTTTGATGGATTTGAGACCCTCACCAATTAGTATATAATGTCTAAGATAGTCAAAATTGACTATTCACACTCTTGGAATGGACGAATCTAGCTCAAGATAGAGCCTATTCAATTTTTGTCCAGTGACCCCTAAAATCACTCCACTAAAAATGGTGAACTCAAGTTAGCTAGAGTTTAAAATGGTGACTGCCCTAAATTTGGGCGCGTTCCCAAACCTTCCACAAGAAAAAATGTTAATAATAAATTTGACCGTTTGGGGTGGCCACATGGATCCCAAACCCCGCGGTCACATAACGGTGGAGCGAAAATCGTGGGAACTAATCCTTAACCACCGGCCTAAACTTTGCGGATGACCGTCCATGTGACATGGCACACAATCGTCGGTGGTAAACTTAAATCTCGGAGTTTAGCTGACCATTAACAAAACTATCGCATAGAATTTCACAATGTGACCAAAATCTCCGGAAGGCTGGCGGTTAGGGGCTTACGCTCTTAGCCTGGGGTCATGAGCCGATGGCCATGAGGGGAGGGGCTGGCCCCTTCAACCCCCAAAACGAATTTAAATACACAATATAATAAACCCATCCACCATATGGTTAAGAAACTCCAATAGCCCGTATGGTAAGAGCATGCGCATGCAGGAGATAGGTCTCGGGGTCAACTCCGGTGGAGTCCGACCAAAATTTTTGCATAACCAAACCTGGGCCACGTGGCGGCCTCTGGGACTACCACGTGACATCTTTTGATTGGCTTGAATGAAAAACATACAGTCTTACCAACGAACCATACCACGCCACTTTTTAGCTTTCAATTTGCCTAGAAGGAATATTCTAAGGAATATTCCTTCTAGGCGCGTTCCCAAACCTTCCCCCAAAAAAAATGTTAACACTAAATTTGACCGTTTGGGGTGGCCTCATGGACCCCAAACCTCACGGTCATGTAACGGTGGAGAAAAAACTGTTGGAACTAATCCTTAACCATTGGCTTAAACTTTTCAGATGACCGTCCATGTCACATGTGTTGAGTCTCAAAAATGTTCTCCATATTCATACATATTTCCATTATGTCATAACAATTTAGCTTTTATTTCATAGTCATTTGACCTAAAACCCTACATCAAGTAACCATTTTCATAAATATATGGGTTAGGATCCTTGTTTTCCAAAGTTATTTATTTTATGTATTTAAAGTGAATTTATGATTAGAAACTAGAAAATTTACATAGTTTCATATATCTATATATGTGTTGTGAGTTTTGTGACATGTGTAGGTCAAAAATGAGACTTCTAGAAGACCCTTATGTGGCACTCTAAGGCCAAATTCGAATTTGGTTGGAGAAGATCGTGGGATCATGAGAACATGTGTCTCACTTCCTTGTTGTATTGAAACTCTAAGAGGATATGTGTCTCACTTCCTTGTTGTATTGAAACTCTAAGAGGATATGTGTCTCCTTTCTCAAGTTGTGTTGAAATTCTAGAAAGACATGTGTTTTATCATTTCCTATTTTGATTGTAACTCTAGAGTTGGAGGGAGAGATTCATGGACTCTCATTAATGAGATGACTCCTCATATTTTGTATAAATAGGAGAAGCTTTCTCCTATCAGGGGTAATGTAGAAGTAATGAATAAGTAGGAGAAAATAGGAGTATTTTGTAACAAAGTTCAAGATGGAATGGGATGTAGATTTGTGAAATTTTCAATAAAGAAATTCAGTTCTTTGATGATGTTTTGATTACAAATTTAAGGAGCTGAAGGACTTCACCAAATTGGTAGCAGAGGGCCCCTGCTATCCAAGGAGGCTTCTACATGCTTTCTAGATAAGTAGCTTTTAATTCATGTCTTGCATTATTTGTTTAACTAAAAGATCCTCATCATCTTACAATCATTCTTTTTCTTAAAATGCTCTTCCAAAATATCATTATTAGATGAAAAAGATTTGGTTGTATCATGTTGAGTATCTTAGTTGCCTTTACGTTTCTGAAGTTGAATTTTTAGTTGTTTTTATTAACTACTGTAGTTATACTCATTCTAACTCTTCCACAAGAAGAAGCTCTTCCAAAAGATTATAATGATGAATGGGAAATGGCTATAGTATTGTAGGATTAGAAGTTGAATTCGTAGTTGCTTTTATTAGTTACTATAGTTATACTCATTCTAACTCTTCCACAAGAAGAAGCTCTTCCAAAATATTATAATGATGAATGGGAAATGGCTATAGTATTGTAGGATTAGAAGTTGAATTCGTAGTTGCTTTTATTAGTTACTATAGTTATACTCATTCTAACTCTTCCACAAGAAGAAGCTCTTCCAAAAGATTATAATGATGAATGGGAAATGGCTATAGTATTGTAGGATTAGAAGTTGAATTCGTATTTTCTTTTATTAGTTACTATAGTTATACTCATTCTAACTCTTCTACAAGAAGAAGCTCTTCCAAAAGATTATAATGATGAATGGGAAATGGCTATAGTACTGTAGGATTTAGTTGTAGTTTTTTTGTTGTTCACTATCACAGTTACACTTGTTCTAATCACTCTTCCACAAGAAGAAACTCTTCAAAGAAATTCTTAAGAAGTTCAAGACATGACCGTGATAATGAATGATTTAGTTGTGTGTTTGTACTAAGTATCATCTCTGTTCTTACTCTTAAACACTTGCCCAAGACATCATAATGACGAGTAGGATATGGATATGATATCTTATTTTTTCATTTTCTTTCAGTCCTTTATATTTGCATTTGCATCCAATTACACAGTCATAATTGTTCTAGCTCTTCCAAAAGAAGGAATTCTTCCAAAATACCAATCATGATGGACAAACAGACTGTAGAATTCCATAGACTAGTTGCATGTTAATTCAGTTAGAGCACTCCGGAGGTAGATTACATAAAAACAATAAAAAAAAAACACATACAACGAAGTAAGGAAGAGGTCACTTAAGCACATATAGTGCACCACACTTCATCAGTTTACTAGCCCTGGTTGATAATTTATGTTAGCAATTTAGGACGCTAAATTGACTACACAACATGGCACACAACCATCGGCAGTAAATGTAAATGTCGAAGGTTAGCTGACATTTAACACAATTGTCACATAGAATTTCACAATGTGACCAAAATATTCAAAAGTCTGGTGGTTAGGGGCTTACGCTCTTAGCCCGGGGTCATGGGTCGATGGCCATGTGGGGAGGCTGGAATATTCTCTTTTTTGAATTTCCAAAAACCATTCAAACTTGGTCAAAAGCCAGAAATTGTAGTTTACTAGACTTTTCAAATCGCGATAACTTCTTCATATGGTGTTGGATTTTTGAACCATTCACAATGCTAGAATCAGGAAGACGAGATCTATCTGGTTGCTTAGGTTCGTAACACTTCTAAACACTTTGAATTTTGAGCTATCACTTAGGTCCTTGATCCAAATCTGATTAGCCAAGCATGTTCTCAGGTACCTTCGAGGGACGGTCGAGCTTGGATTGAATTACACATGTGACAATGATGTCAAGATGAGTAGTTTCATTGATGCAGATATGGTTAGAAGTTCAGTTGATCGGAAGAGTAACAGTGGGTATTGTTTCAGTCTGGGATCAGGAATGACTTCCTGGTGCAGTAGGAAACATAAGTCTGTGGCACTGAGTTTAGCAGAGGCAGAGTATATGGAAGCTAGCACAACTTTTTGTGAAGCCATATGCCTTAGGAAATTGCTAGTAAATCTACTCGAGGAGAAAATGGAAGTGACCAACATTTTATTTGATAATCAGAGTTGCATTAAGCTATCTGAAAATATTGTGTTTCATGATAGGTCGAAACATATTGGTATCTAGTGTCACTTCATCACAGACTATGTACAACATGGATTTGTTCATGTGTAGTACACTCCAACAGGAGAAAAGGTGGCAGACATCCTCACAAAGGCTCTCAGAAAGGCAAAATTTGTCTACTTCAGAGAGAAGATGGGGATGATGAAGAATCCCTTCCAGTAGCAAGAATGGAGGATTCAGTATTCAGAGGGAGCTATGCTACAAAGTTAGCAAGTGCTAGTGGCAATGTCAAAGGCAATAGTACGGGGGGCAGCACTACAGCATATGGGGGGAGAAAAATCCTAAGATCAGCAGAGCAGATGGTGCTTTAGAATCAGAGCTGCATGCAGCAGGCATATTGTTGGAACACCTTCCTCGCTAAGAGAGAGTGTTTATTTTTGTAGCATCCGAAAGATTTCCAAGTCTCAAAATTTGCAGGGAGGCTTGGACAGTATCATTCCAAAGAACCCAGAAATAGTTTGTGGAAATTCCACTCGGTTCAAGACTTATTAAAATAATTAATTATTTTATTGGAGACCCTAACTCTAAAATTAGGGAAATGAAATAATTAAAGGGTATTAATAAGTCAGAGTTTGAATCTTCTAGAAAACATGGATCAAGTCAAGTTTTAATATTAGCCATTGATTAATCTTTTAATCTGGGTCATTAGTTCTCTAACAGGAAGATTATAAAAGAAGGCTTGAGGGTCACTTGGAAGATAAGATGGGCATACACTCAGTACCCGAAGGAGATCCATTCTGATGTAGAATTTGATCTTGGTGGGAGAGTTGAAGGGCAATAAGTTGCAAAAGAAGAAGGAGGAGGTCAGGGGTGATCGAGATTAGGGTCAAAGGGAAGCAGTGGGTCACTAGAAGCAGCTTGAGACTGCAGCGCAGAGACCCCAAATAGTCTCCATGCAGATTTATGCAGTCCAGTGCTGGGAATATTCAGAGTGATGCAAGGGCATGCAGGAGTTGTTCTGGGTGTTGGAGAATTGTCTGAGTAAACTAGAAATTCAGTCTCAGGTGGTTCAAAATTTATCTGCCATATATTTTCCTTATAAAGATATCATTTGTTGAAGAATTAATAAAACCCTCATCTGTTACACTGGTTTTCCCACATTGGGTTTTTCCGAGGACAATTGTCCAAAAATAACTGTGTACATGTGATTTATTCTTGTGTTATGTTCTCTACTGGTTATTTCTCTGCATATATAATTGTGAATGTTGCAGTAGTATTTAGTTCAATATTTGTTGGAATATTTCTAAATAATAACTTACTGAAATAATAAGTGGGAGAAATAAATCTACCACTGAAATTGTTTGTAAATTTTCACAAAGTAAAGAAAGAAGAAAATCAAACCATAACACAGATATTTTCTTGAGGAAAGCTCAAAACCCCTCTATCTTCTATTGTATATTCATCAAGGAATCATGAAACAATTACAATGCACTCTTCTCACAAGAGTCTCCTGCACTCTCACAATTGTCTCACATTGATCTGGACAAAATTGACCAACACTTAGCCAATTTTCAGCCTCTCCTCAGCCTTCCTTGCTTACGCAATTCATGCGTAATGCAATCCCTATTCTTTAGGAATTTTAGCCTTCCAAAACTGTGCTAATATCATGGGAAACCTATGGTGTATATAATTGCGCTCAGGAAATTTTTTACAAATAAAACTGATAGTCAACTTCCCTTTAACCTTTGTCTCGACTGGGTCTTCATCAGAACTGACATGCATGCATCTATTATTAGTAAATCATCATTCACTTGATAGATCACTGCATGTGAATTAAAATCTAATTTAATTCACTTGACCTCTCACTAGTGCAACAATCAGTTACAACTAGTTAGACTGACTTTAACTCACCTAATTGAGTTAAATGATTTCTCATGCATTAAACTAATGCACTAAATGCAACTTGGACTCAAAAACTAATAAAATCACTCTGCATGCCTCAACAACCACCCTCAACTCAAAATTCATGAGCTAAATGATTCTATCACACTCAATTAACTATTACAAGTGTTTATGAGATAAGAATACAATTTATTGTCCAATTTAATTAAGGGATAATTAAATTAGACAAATTTCCAATTTATTAAATAAATTGAATTTCACACTAATGTATCACTAGGACCCATCATTACATGACACATGGTCTCACAATAGTGTGGGTGCTGCAATGTTGTTTCTGGATGCTAATTTCACTGTTTCTTGCTACAAATTTCAAAACTTCTTGTCAACAAGAAAGGAATGTCCTTGCATGCGCACATGCACCTCTTGCATGCGACATCCAAATCTTTCATACGACATGAAACTCTTGCATGCAGCAATTATCTAGTGTTTTTCGCACATGAAACTCTTGCATGCAACACTTCTGAAATAAAATAGCCTCCAAACAACTGAATCAGTATAATACATCTTCCATCAGAGTCTTTAGACTGCTGCTAGCTACTACACATGCCTACTGGACTTTCTGCACTGATAACATCTGCATCCATGCACTCTGCACTACTTCCAACTCTGATTTGTGCTCCAGTATCCAACACCTATCACTTTGATTTATGTCTTCCTGGAATTTGAATGCATCAATCTAACCAATTCTGCTACTATTGTAATGTGGGCTCCTTGTAGCCAGGTTCAATCCATGAGACACACCATCTCTAGGACCTTGCCCAAATTTCTTCTTGGGATTAATTTTTCTCATCGCCTCACCTCAAACCTGGAGGTATAGCTACATGTACTCCCTCTGCCCATCTCGCTCGAAATTTCCCCCTCCTGGAGGTCTCTTCTTGAGTGGTTTTTGCCACTCCATGATCCTCATATTGTGGTTGATCCACCTCTTGAGGTTCATCCTTAGGAACCAAGAGTTCCTCTTCTGCACGCAAATCAAGCTCCCTCTCAAGGGACAATTGCATGGCTTTCTCACACTTCCCCATGGTAAATTTCTTGGATATGTCTATCTGCACAAGAGTACCCTTTAGAAGCCCCGTAGAAATTTGTTGCATGACCTTCAAAGCTTCGTGGTGTAGATGGCCCAATCTCTTGTGCCATAACTCACCCTCATCCTAGCTCACCACTTTGTCTACTTTACCCATCAATGTTGCACAGTCATCTACATCAAATTTATAGATATTCTTCACATGAATCCCAATCTGTTTGCCTTTTCCTTTGGCTTTGTGTTGAAGGAAAGATTTCCCTTCACAGAAAACCACATCATAATCTTTATCCTCCAACATTTCGACTGAAACTAAATTCATTTTCAAGCCTGTACATGCATTACATCTTTTAATAAGAAAATTTTACCTGACTGTCTCTCGAAGGTAATTGTACCAATACTGGTAGCACTGCACCAGTCGTCATCACTCATTTTGATATGCATCTGGAGGTCCTTCTCCTCCAAGCCACTGAAAATTTTTTTGTCTCTCGTCATGTGGAAAGATGCACCACTATCCAAGTACCACACTGATCCCATTGCACTTGACACCATGAATGCAATGAGCAATAATTCCAACACAAATGGTGAGGCCAAACCCTAACCAGCTGCAGATCTTGAAGCCTTCTTGTTCTTCTTCTTTTTTGGAAAATTAGTGGCATAATTTCCATGCTCGTGACAGTGAAAACATTTCACTCTAGACATATCATGCTACTTTCCTTCTTCGTCGGTCTTAGATTTGGAATAGGATTTCTTTCCTTTCCCTTTAATCGCCTTACCATCCAAGGTGCAATTTTCCCAATCATCCATCTTGGATGAGGATCCATCCCTACTATTCTACCTGAATTCTTCTTGCACAAATCTGACCAAAGTCGATCCCAATTTGGCATCTTCTCCCTCCGATTGATAGAGTCCTGATAACTATGCCAACTCTTGGGAAGGCCTAAAAGAGCTAGGCTCACCAAGTCATCATCCATGATAGTAATTCCAACGCTCCCAAGCTCATCTCAATATTGGCCAAACTTGGTTGAATATTTCAAAATAATTTTGTCTTTCTCCATTTTTATTTTCCTGAGCTTGTCCTTCAGTGCTAATTTTCCATGATCACTGCTACTCTGAAACAGATCTGTTAAGGCCTTCCACATTGCATATGGAGTCATTTTTCCATGGAGACTTGAGACAATGTGGTCTTTTACTCCCTCCAATAATATCCTCCTCGCCCTTGCAACCTTCTTTTTCCAAGCATCAATATTTGCGGCATCTACTGCAGTGGGTTTGGGAATGTCATTATCAGTGAATTCTTTCAACCCATTGTCCTCTAGAACTGCCTCCATCTTGTATTACCACGCAATATAATTGGAACTTCCCTCGAGTGCATACTCCAATATGAAGCCATTTAAATCCATTTCAATCCTGATCCGCCTGTCACACGAAAATATCTAACACAACTTTGATACCATGTAGAAATTATACAAACAATATGTATATCAATAGATTCAATCCGATAAAGAAATGTACTAAAGCAAGATACTGAATCCTTCTACAAATCAATTGTGGAAAATAAACATGATCACCAATCATAATAAGTAAAGAAAGAACGAAATTAAACCACAACATAGATATTTTCCCCGGGAAATCTTGTTGCTCAGAACCCCTCTATCTTCTATTGTATATTCATCAAGGAATCATGAAACAATTACAATGCACTCTTCTCACAAGAGTCTCCTCCACTCTCAAAACTCTCTCACACTAATCCGGACAAAATCGACCAACACTTAGCCAAGTTTCAGCCTATGATCAGCCTACCTTGCTTACGCAATTCATGTCGAATGCAATTCCTATTCGTTAGGAATTTCAGCCTTTCAAAACTGCGCTAGTATCATGGGCAACCTATGGTGTATACAATTGCGCTCGGGAAATTTGCTACAAATACAACTGACAATCAACTTCCCTTTAACCTTTGTATCAACTGGGTCTTCATCAGAATTGACATGCATGCATCTATTAATATTAAATCATCAGTCACTTGACAGATCACTACATCTGGATTAAATTTGATTTAATTCACTTGACCTCTCACTAGTGCAACAATCAGTTACAACTAGTTAGACTTACTTTAACTCACTTAATTGATTTAACTGATTTCTCATGCATTAAAATAATGCACTAACTGCAACTTGGACTCAAAAACTAATAGAATCACTTTTCATGCCTCGCCAACCACCCTCAACTTGAAATTCATGAGCTAACTAAGTCTATCACGCTCAGTTAACTATTACAAGTGTTTATGAGATAAGATTACAATTTATTGTCCAATTTAATTCAGGGATAATTAAATTAGACACATTTCTGATTTATCAAATAAATTAAATTTCACATTAATGTATCGCTAGGACCCATCATTACATGACCTGAATTCCCACACTAGTGTAGGTGATGCAATGTTGTTTTGGATACCAATTTCACTGTTTCTTGTTGCAAATTTCAACACTCCCTCTCAACAAGAAATGAATGTCCTTACATGCGCACATGCACCTCTTTCATGCGATATGCAACACTTGCATGCGACATGCAACTCTTGCATGTGACATGCAACCCTTGCATGCAACACTTCTCTAGTGTTGTTCACACATGAAACTCTTTCATGCAACACTTCTATAGTGTATTCGTACATGCAACTCTTTCATGCAACACTTCTGAAACTCAATAGCCCCCAAACAATTGAACCATTATAATGCATCTACCATCAGATTTTTCTGACTATTGCTAGCTATTGCACATGTCTACTAGACTTTCTGCATTGTGGACATCTGCATCCATGCACTCAGCACTAGTGCCAACTCTGATATGCACTCCAATATCCGACACTTGTCACTCTAATATATGTCTTCTGAACATCTAACTACGTCAATCTAACTTATCTTGCTACTATTATATTGTGGGTTCCTTGTAGCGAGGTTTGATCCATGAGACACATCATCTCTAAGACCCTACCCAAATTTCTTCTTGGGATTAATTTTGCACATCGCCCCACCTCACACCTGGAGGTATAGCTGCATGTACTCCCTCTACCCATCTGGATTTAAATTTCCCCCTCCTGGAGGTCTATGCTTGAGTGGTTTCTACCACTCCATGATCCTCATCTTGTGGTTGCTCCACATCTTGAGGTTCATCCTTAGGAACCAAGAGTTACTCATCTACATGCAAATCAAGCTCCCTCTCAAGGGAAAATTGCATGGCTTTCTCACACTTCCCCATGGTACATCCCTTGTATGTGTTTATATATGCAAGAGTACCCTTTGGAAGCCCCGTAGAAATCTATTGCATGACCCTCAAAGCTCCGTGGTGTAGATCACCCAATCTCCTATGCCATAACTCACCCTCATCCCAGCTTACCACTTTGTCTAATTGACCCATCAATGTTGTGCAACCATCTACATCAATTTTATAGATTTTCTTCACATGAATCCCAATATTCTTGGCTTTTCTTGTGGCTTTGTGTCGAAGGAAAGCTTTCCCTTCATAGAAAACCACATCATAACCTCTATCCTCCAACATTGCAACTAAAAATAAATTATTTTTCAATCCTGGTACATGCATTACATATTATGTCCTTGAAACCTCACCTACTATATCTATCATATATCATACATCCAAAATAGGTTGATCATTTGCTCCAAATGAGCTATGGCTCCCCAATCTAGGCCTCCAACCCCTGTTGGCCCTAGGCTACCCAAAACTTCCCTGTGGCTTTTCGACCTTTAGAAGTCTTCAAATGTCATTGAAAATCCTTTCATTAGATTAAAAATGTCTAAAATAGTCATAATATACTATTCACTTGCAGAAATTGGCCTCTGGCTGCTCCGGTTTCGCCTGTAACACCTAGTGGCACCCCTTGGCTCTAGGTTCACTAAAAAATTATCTGAAACATCTCGACTTTAAAAAGTCCTAAAAAGCCTCTAAACTCCCTCCATTGGATTTATAGATATCATTATAATAATAAATGACTATTGGTTTACTGAGAATGGATACTGGTTGATCTGGATAGGCCTCATTCTCTTGTTGGCACTTAGTGGCCCTAGCGACCCTTGGAACTTATATGAAGCATCTCGGCCTTCATAAGTTCTCTAATAGTTATTTGGACCTCTCTATTAGTTACAAAATGTCTAAAACATCCAAAATTGACAATTGGATTGCTGAGAAATGCCTCTAGCTGCACTAGCTAAGCCTCTTTCTGTTGCTGGCCCCTGGTGGCCCTAATGGCCCCTAGAACTTATCTGAAGCAAAAACATACTCAAGACTCCACTAATAGCTCTGAAACCCTCACCAATGAGTCTGGAATGTCTGAGATAATCTAATTTTTCTATTCACACTCTCAGAATGGACGAATCTAGCTCAAGATAGAGCCTATTCAATTTTTGTCTAATGACCCCTAAAATCACTCCACTAAAAATGGTGAACTCAAGTTAGCTAGAATTTAAAATGGTGACTGCCCTAAATCTGGGCACGTTCCCAAACCTTCCACCAGAAAAAATTTTAACAATAAATTTGACCATTTGGGGTGGCCACATGGACCCCAAACCCCGCAGTCACGTAACTGTGGAGCAAAAACCGTTGAAACCAATCCTTAATTGATGGCTTAAAATTTGTGGATGATCGTCCATGTGACATGGCACACAGCCGTCGGTGGTAAACGTAAATGTCGGAGCTTAGCTGACCGTTAACACAAATGTCGCATAGAATTTCACAATGTGACCAAAATATCTAGAAGGCTGGCAGTTAGGGTCTTACGCTCTTAGCCCAAGGTCTTGGGCCGATGGCCATGTGTGGAGGGTCTAGCCCCTCCAACCCCCAATGCATCTTTAAATAAACCATATAGTAAACTCGTCCACCATATGGTTAAGAAACTCTGGAAGCTTGTATGGTAATAGTGTGCACATGCAGTCAATAGGTCTCGGGGTCGACTCTGGTGGATTCTAACCAAAATTTTGCATAACCAAACCTAGGCCACGTGGCGGCCTTCGGGCCTGCCACGTGGCAACCTATGATTGGCCCGAACCAAAAACATACAGACTTACTAACAAACCATACAACACCACTTGTCAGCTTCCAATTTTCCCAAAAGGAATATTTTGGGGAATATTTTGAGGAATATTCTAAGAATATTACCTAGAATATTTTCTTTTTTGAATTTCCAAAAACCAGTCAAACATGGTTAAAAGCTAGAAATTGCAGTTTACTGGACTTTTCAAATTGCGATAACTTCTTCATACGGTGTCAATTTTTCGAACTATTTGCAGTGAAGGAATCAATAAGACGAGATATATCTGGTCGCTTAGGTTTGGCACACTTTCGAACACTTTGAATTTTGAGCTATCACTTAGGTCCTTGATCCAAATCTAATCACACCTCCCCATTGGGAATATTTTGGACCCAAAAAGACTAATTACCTGATCTGTTCAATAGATGAGAGTACAAAACCCTCACTTTTTCAGCCTCCACACTTTTCCTTGCATGGCTTAGTGCCTTTGAACCGCAACTCGAAGGTAGTCAACGCTTCCCCTTCCTGGATGCTCTTGTCCTCCTGTCAAGAATTTTCTTCCTTGAAATCGCCCAGAAATTTCTGGCAATAAATTTTCAGAAGGTAGCTAAACATCATGTCCTTGATCATCGATCCAAGTTGGCTCAAACAAACATAATTTTCCAACAAAAATGCATACATATTAACTGAAATTTGCATATGTACAAATGAATGTATGTCTTACTAAGTTAAGGAGTCAAACCACTTCTTACCAAGCCACTTCCACAATGACTTTTGCTGCTGAAAATCTTCTTCATGTGAAACATTTGTTCTCACATCAATGATGGAATATTTGGTTCCACTTTCGCCAATATTTCTATCCTCTTGCTTCATGTGCTTAGGATGATTAGTTGCATGCAATGTCCAATATTGGGCAACAACATTTCCCCTCTTCTAGAAATGTGTGCAAGTCTTTTGCACCTTATTTGCAAGTTGCCTTTGCTTCATCTGTTTCTTGTATGCCTTCATCCTCTTCCAACATTTTGAAACTTCATGGTTACAGAGACCATAATAAGAACAACAACTCTTTCTTCCATTCAAGCATGGATATTTTTCACGCTTATCAGAAACATAATCAACTTGACTATGGGAAGAATTATACCTCAAATGTTTCTTTGCATGTCCATATTTTTTAACTTTATGAAGAATGAACTTGTAGAGGTTCCAGCTTCGCCATAAGCTGCATGTGTACAAACACCTTGCTGCAACATAGGCTTCAAACAACGGAAATCAACTTGAAAAAAAACTTGACATGTTTTTGGTTTAGAACTTGCAACAAAAGTTCTTTTTGAAGTTGTCTCACATGCCTTCATGGCTAGACAGTTTTTTCCATAAGATTCAGCGTAACCAAGAACAAAATTCTTAGGTCTTTCCTCAACCAAAATAGGATCAATCATGCCTTGTGCATGTTTCCCTAAACCCTTGCCTTCATAGCCCATTTTAAACATCAACTTGGACCCTATACCTCTAGTTTTCTTTTCAAATGAACCTACACATATTTCTGAAGAGGAAATTGAAGACAAATTAGAGTGAATTATCTCTGTTTCATGCATGTTATTTGTTAAGACCTCTTGGGCTTGATGGAGCTGCATCTCCATCTCATGCATTCTTTGGAGAAGTCCTCATTTCTCTTCCTTCATAGAAACCAATTTCTCATGAAGTATAGTGCTTTCTCTTCTATCTTCATACATAATTTGCACCATATCCTTCAGGATGTAGAAGTCTCGCTTCATGTCTTCATCTAGGAATATTGTGAAGGAGGAGGATTTTGAAACCTCACTTGAAGAAGTTTTCATATTATTTAAATGAAAAAAATAAATTCAATCAACAATTCCAAAGCCTAGAAAACAATTTAAAAATCTTCTGAACAAAATGGTTGTATAGTCAAGCTCTTCTTCAAGCAGCCTTTTGCAAACAAACTTCAAGAGCTTCTTAACAAACAATCTTCAAGAGGATTTGTGCTTCAAGGGTTGCCTTGAGGTCCTTTGGGTAATGAGAATGCTTTCAACCTTTTTTCTTCTTGTCCTCTTCTATACTTAGCTAGATGTATCTTTCCCTTCACCTCTAGCAAACTCAAACTTGCAAGCAACAGTCAATTCACAAACGGACAAATTATTTGCACTGTTAAACACCTTTCAAGTCAAACAAGCAACCTAGTGCACTGTCAAGCAAGAAACCTAGTGCTTTGATACCAACCTAATATTAAAATGGGTTGGATAACTTTTTATGATTTTTAAGAACCTCCCACTCATTTAAAAAAATGAAGATCTAGCTTATTCTTGACTTGTGCGAAAAATTATACTTGAAACAAGGGTATGTTTTTTAACTATTTAAGTGTTTTAAGACCATTTATTTTTTCTGATATTAAACATGTGTAACAAATATATAATGCATCAAATAATCATCAACACATAACAACAAAATTAATAAAGGAGTTCACCCGAATATCGTGGGCTACATCTCCTTGAGCCTATGTCAACTGACTTGGCTTTTTGGGATTATGATATATAAATTATTTTACAAGTTACTAAATCAAATCCAATGGTTATTTGTACCATTCCATTAGGTTTATAATACCATCATACCCCTGGATTGGCTTTTATCTCGCTGAAAATAGAACTAGGCTTCCTTTGACTTGACCTCTTCTGTTGGTGCCCTTAGGCTTCCCTGAGCTTCTCTTTGGCACAAAACTCCCTCGAAGTCCTTTTATGTCCTTGAAACCTCACCTACTATCTCTATCATATATCAAACAGCCAAAATAGGCCAATCATTTTCTCCAAATGACCTCTAGATCCCCAATCTAGGCCTCCAACCCCTGTTGGCCCTCGGCTGCCCAAAACTTCCCTGTGGCTTTTCGACCTTCATAATTCTTCAAATGTCTTTGAAAATCCTTTCATTGGATTCAAATTTCCAAAATAGTCATAATAGACTATTCACTTGCAGAAATTGGCCTCCGGCTACTACAGTTTTTCCTCCAACACCTGGTGGCACCCCCTGTTCTAGGTTCACTAAAAAATTCTCTGAAGCATCTCGACTTTTAGAAGTACTAAAAAGCTTCTAAAAATCCCTCAATTGGATTTATAAGTATCATTATAGTAATAAATGACTATTTTTTTGCTGAGAATGGATACTAGCTGCTCTGGATAGGCCTCATTCTCCTGCTAGCACTTGGTGGCCCTAGCAACCCTTGGAACTTCTTTGAAGCCTCTTGGCCTTCAAAAGTCCTCTACTAGTTCTAAAAACCTCACCATTAGTACCATAATGTCTGAAACATCCAAAATTTACTATTGTATTACTGAGAAAGGCCTCTAGCTGCACTCGCTAAACCTCTTTCTGTTGCTGGCCCCTGGTGGCCCCTGGAACTTCTCTTGAGAAAAAACCTACTAAAACTATTTTTATGGCTCTACAACCCTCACCAATGATTTTGGAATGTCTGAGATAGTTGAAATTGACTATTCACACTCTCATAATGGACGACTCTAGCTCAAGATAGAGCCTATTCAATTTTTGTCCAATGACCCCTAAAATCACTCCACTAAAAATGGTGAAATCAAGTTAGCTGGATTTTAAAATGGTGACTACCCTAAATCTAGGCATGTTCCCAAACCTTCCACAAGAAAAAATGTTAACAATAAATTCCACATGGACCCCAAACCCCACGGTCACATAACGATGGAGCGAAAACTGTGGGAACTAATCCTTAATCGTCAGCTTAAACTTTGCGAATAACCATCCATGTGACATGGCACACAATTTTCGGCAGTAAACGTAAATTTTGGAGGTTAGCTGAATGTTAACAGAAATTTCGCATAGAATTTCACAATGTGACCAAAATCTCCAGAAGGTTGGTGGTTAGGGGCTTACGCTCTTAGCCCCGGGTCACAGGTCGATGGCCATGTGGGGAGGGGTTGGCCCCTCCAACCCTCTACATGACTTTCAATAAACCATATAATAAATACGTCCACCATATGGTTAAGAAAATATGGTAGCCTATATGGTAAGAGCATGAGCGTGTAGGCGATAGGTCTCGGGGTCGACTCCGGTGGAGTCCGACCAAAATTTTTCATAAACAAACCTGGGCCACATGATGGCCTCCGAGCCTGCCACATGGTAGCCTATGATTGGCCTAAACCAAAAAAATACAGTCTTACCAATAAACCATACCATGCCACTTGTTAGCTTCCAATTCACCCAGAAGGAATATTTCATGGAATATTCTTTCTAGGCATGTTCCCAAACCTTCCGCCAGAAAAAACATTAACACTAAATTTGACTGTTTCGGGTGGCCACGTGAACCCCAAACCCCACGGTAACGTAATGGTGGAGCAAAAATTGTTGGAACTAATCCTTAGCCGTTGGCTTAAACTTTTCGGATCAACATCCATGTCACATGGCACACAACCATCGGCAGTAAACATAAATGTCGGAGGTTAGCTGACCGTTAACACAACTATCGCATAGAATTTCACAATGTGACCAAAATCTTTAGAAGGCTGTCAGTTAGGAGCTTACTCTCTTAGCCCAGGGTCACGGGTCGATGGTCATGTGGGGAGGTTAGAATATTCTCTTTTTTTAATTTCCAAAAACCAATCAAACTTGGTCAAAAGCCAGAAATTGTAGTTTACTGTAATTTTCAAATCACGATAACTTCTTCATACTGTGTTGGTTTTTTGAACCATTCAAGGTGTCGAAATCAGGAAGATGAGATCTATCTGGTCGCTCAGGTTCATCACACTTCCAAACACTTTGAATTTTGAGCTATCACTTAGGTCCTTGATCCAAATCTGATTAGCCAAGTATGTTCTCAGGTACCTTCGAGGGACATTCAAGGTTTGGATTGAAGTACACCCATGACAATGATGTTAAGATGAGTGGTTTCACTGATGTAGATTGCACTAGAATTTCAGTTGATCAGAAGAGTAACAGTGGGTATTGTTTCAGTCTGGGATCAGGAATGACTTCCTGGTGCAGTAGGAAACATAATTCTGTGGCACTGAGTTCAGCAAAGGTAGAGTATATGGCAGCCAGCACAACTTCATGTGAAGCCATATGCCTTAGGAAACTGCTAGTAAATCTACTCAAGGAGAAAATGGAAGCGAATAGCATTTTATGTGATAATCAAAGTTGCATTAAGCTATCTGAAAATATTGTGTTTCATGATAGGTTGAAACGTATTGACATCTGGTGTCACTTTATCACATACTATGTACAACGTGGAGCTGTTCAGTTGTAGTACACTCCAACTGAAGAACAGGTGGCAGAAATCCTCACAGAGGCTCTGGGAAAGGAAAAATTTATCTACTTCAGAGAGAATATGGGGATGATGAAGAATACCTTCCAGTAGCAGGAATAGAGGATTCAATAATCAAAGGAAGATATGCTACAAGGGCAGCAAGTGATAGTGGCAGTGTCAAAGGCAGCAGTACACGGGTCAGCACCATAGCAAATGGGGGGAGAAAAATCCTAAGATCAGCAACGCAGAGGGTGCTTTAGCATCATAGCAATCTGCAGCAAGAATATTGTTGGAACACCTTCCTCGCTAAGAGGGAGTTTTGATTTTGGTAGCATTCATAAGTGTTCCAAGTCTCAAAATTTGCAAGGAGTCTTGGACAACAGCATTCCAAAGAACCCAGAAATAGTTTGTGGAAATTCCACTTGGTTCAAGACTTATTAAAATAATTAATTATTTTAATGGATACCCTAACTCTAAACTTAGGGGAATGAAATAATTAAATGGTATTAATAAGTCAGAGTGTGAATCTTCTAGAAAACAAGGATCAAGTCAAGTTTTAATCTTAGCCATTGATTAATCTTTTAATCTGGGTCATTGGTTCTTCACCAGGAAGATTATAAAATAAGGCTTGAGGGTCACTTGGAAGATAAGATGGGCATACAGTCAGTACCCAAAGGAGATCCATTCTGATGTAGAATTCAATATTAGTGGGAGAGTTGAGGGCGAGAAGTTGCAGAAGCAGAAGGAGGAGGTTAGGGGTGATTGAGATCAGGGTTGGAGGGCAGCAGTGGGTCACTGGAAGCAGCTTGAGGCTGCGGCGTAGAGACCCCGCGCAGTCTCGATGCAGAATCATGCAGTCCAGCATTGGGACTACGCAGAGTGATCTAGGGGCATGCAGGGGTTGTTCTTGATGTCATAGAATTGTCCAAGTAAGCCGAAAATTCGTTCTCAGGTGGTTCAGAATTTGTCTATCGTATATTTTCCCTGTAAAGATATCATTTGTTGAATAATTAATAAAACCCTCATATAATGCACCATTTTTCCCAAATTGGGTTTTTCTAGGGACAATTGTCCAAAAATAACTATGTATATGTGATTGATTCTTGTGTTGTTTTCTCTACTGGTTATTTCTCTGCATATATAATTGTGAATGTTGCAGTAGTATTTAGTTCGATATTTGCTGGAATATTTCTGAATGATAACTTATTGAAATAATAAGTAGGAGAAATAAATATACCACTGCAATTGTTTTTAAAACTTCACAAAGTAAAGAAAGAAGCAAATCAAACCACAACACAAATATTTTCCTAGGGAAAGCTCACTGCTCAAAACCCCTTTATATTCTATTGTATATTCATCAAGGAATCATGAAAAAATTACAATGAACTCTTCTCACAAGAGTCTCTTGCACTCTCACAACTATCTCACACTGATCTGGAAAAAATCGACCAACACTTAGCCAATTTTCAGCCTCTACTCAGCCTGCCTTGCTTACACAATTCATGTGGAATGCAATCCCCTATTCTTTAGGAATTTTAGCCTTCCAAAACTGCGCTAGTATCATGGGAAACCTATGGTGTACATAATTTTGCTCGGGGAATTTGTTACAAATACAACTGATTGTCAAATTCCCTTTAACCTTTGTCTCAACTTTGTCTTCATCAGAAATGACATGCATGCATCTATTATTATTAAATCATCAGTAACTTGACAGATCACTACATGTGAATTAAATCTAATTTAATTCACTTGACCTCTCACTAGTGCAACAATTAGTTACAACTAGTTAGACTGACTTTAACTCATTTAATTGAGTTAAATGATTTCTCATGCATTAAATTAATGCACTAACTGCAACTTGGACTCAAAAACTAATAAACTCACTCTGCATGCCTCACCAACCACCCTCAACTCAAAATTCATGAGCTAAATGATTCTATCACACTCAGTTAACTATTACAATTGTTTATGAGATAATAATACAATTTATTGTCCAATTTAATTAAGGGATAATTAAATTAGACACATTTCCAATTTATTAAATAAATTGAATTGCACACTAATGTATCGCTAGGACCCATAATTACATGACATGTGGTCCCACAGTAGTGTAGGTGATGCAATGTTGTTTCTAGATGCCAATTTCACTGTTTCTTGTTGCAAATTTCAACACTCCCTCACAACAAGAAAGGAATGTCCTTGCATGCGCACATGTACCTCTTGCATGTGACATCCAACTCTTGCATACGACATGAAACTCTTGCATGAAACACTTCTCTAGTGTTGTTTGCACATGAAACCCTTGCATGCAACACTTCTGAAACTGAATAGCCTCCAACAACTGAATCAGTATTATGCATCTTCCATCAGAATCGTCAGACTGCTGCTAGCTACTCCACATGTCTACTGGACTTTCTGCGTTGTTGACATTTGCATCCATGCACTCTGCACTACTGCCAACTCTGATTTTCACTCCAATATATGACACCTATCACTATGATTTTTGTCTTCCTGACATCTAAATGCATCAATCTAACTGATCCCATCACTGTTGTATTGTGGGATCCTTGTAGCCAGGTCTGATCCACGAGACACACCATCTCTAGGACCCTGCCCAAATTTCTTCTTGGGATTAATTTTTCTCATCGCCCCCCTCAAACCTAGAGGTATCACTACATGTACTCCCTCTGCCCATCTCACTCAAAATTTCCCCCACCTAAAGGTCTCTACTTGAGTGGTTTTTTCCACTCCATGATCCTCATCTTGTGGCTGATCCACATCTTGAGGTTCATCCTTAGGAACCAAGAGTTCCTCATCTGCATGTAAATAAATCTCCCTCTCAAGGGAAAATTGCATGGCTCTCTCACACTTCCCCATGTTACATCTCTTGCATGTATCTATCTGCCCAAGAGTACCCTTTGGAAGCCCTGTATAAATTTGTTACATGACCTTCAAATCTTCATGGTGTAGATGGCCCAATCTCTTGTGCCATAACTCACCCTCATCCTGGCTCACCAATTTGTCTTCTTTACCCATCAATGATGTGCAGCCATCTACATCAATTTTATAGATATTCTTCACATAAATCCCAATCTTCTTGGATTTTCCTTTGGCTTTGCGTCGAAGGAAAGCTTTCCCTTCACAGAAAACCATATAATAACCTTTATCCTCCAATAGTTCGACTGAAACTAAATTCTTTTTCAAGCTTGGTACATGCATTACATATTTTAATAAGAAGGGTTTACCTGACTGTCTCTTGAAGGTAATTGTACCAATACCGCTAGCACTGTACCACCTGTCATTACCCATTTCAATATGCATCTGGAGTTCCTTCTCCTCCAAGCTACTAAAAATTTTTTTGTCTCTCGTCATGTGGAAAGATGCACCACTATTAAAGTACCACACTAATCCCATTGCACTTGAAACCATGCATGAAATGAGAAATAATTCCAATATAAATTGCGAGGCAAAAGCCTCACCAGCTGCAGATCCTGAAGCCTTCTTGTTCTTCTTCTTTTTTGGAAAATTAGTGGCATAATTTCCATGCTCGTGTCAGTGAAAACATTTCACTCTGGACATGTCACGTTGCTTTCCTTCTTCGCCAGTCTCAGATTTGGAATAGGATTTCTTTCCTTTCCCTTTCTTCGCCTTACCATCCAGGGCACAATTTTCCTCATCATCTACCTTGAATGAGGATCCATCCCTAGTATTCTTCTTGAATTATTCTTGCACCAAATCCGACCAAAGTCATTCCCAATCTGGTAGCTTCTCCCTCTGATTGACAGAGTCCTGATAACTATGCCAATCCTTGGGAAGGCCTAGAAGAGCTAGTCTCACCTTTTCATCATCCATGACAGTAATTCTGATGCTCCCAAGCTCATCCCAACATTAGAAAAAATTGGTTAAATATTTCGGAATAGTGTCGTCGTTCTCCATTTTGATTTCCCTGAGCTTATCCTTTAGTGCTAATTTTCTATGATCACTGCTGCTCTGAAACAGATCTGTCAAAGCCTTCCACATTGCATATGGAGTTGTTTTTCCATGGAGACTTGAGATAATGTGGTCTCGTACTCCCTCCAATAATATCCTCCTCGCCCTTGCAACCTTCTTTTTCCGAGCAACAATATTCACGACATCTGCTGCAGCGGGTTTGGGAATGTCATTATCAATGAATTCTTTCAACCCATTGTCCTCCAGAACTACCTCCATCCTGTATTTCCACGCAATATAATTGGAACTTCCCTCGACTTCATACTCCAATATGAAGCCATTGAAATCCATTTAGATCCTGATCCGCTTTTTGCATGAAAATATCTAACACAGCTCTGATACCATGTAGAAATTATACAAACAATGTGTATATCAATAGATTCAATTCAATCAAGAAATGTACTAAAGCAAGATATTTAATCCTTATACAAATAAATTTTGGAAAATAAACATGATCACCAATCACAATAAGTAAAGAAAGAAGGAAATCAAACCACAACACAGATATTTTCCCAAGGAAATATTGTTGCTAAAAACCCCTCTATCTTCTAAGGTATATTCATCAAGGAATCATAAAACAATTACAATGCACTCTTCTCACAAGAGTCTCTTGCACTCTCACAATTATCTCACACTAATCCGGACAAAATCAACCAACACTTGGCCAATTTTCAGCCTTTTCTTAGCCCACCTGTCTTACACAATTCATGTCAAATGCAATTCCTATTCTTTAGGAATTTCATCCTTTCAAAACTACGCTAGTATCATGGGAAACCTATGGTGTATATAATTGTGCTCGAGCAATTTTCTACAAATACAACTGATAGTCAAATTCCCTTTAACCTTTGTATCAACTAGGTCTTTATCGAAACTGACATGCATGCATTTATAAATAGTAAATCCTCAGTCACTTGACAGATCACTACATCTGAATTAAATCTGATTTAATTCACTTAACCTGTCACTATTGCAACAATCAGTTACAACTAGTTAGACTTACTTTAACTCACTTAATTAAGTTAATTGATTTCTCATGCATTAAACTAATGCACTAACTGCAACTTGGACTCAAAAAATAATAGAATCACGATGCATGCCTCGCCAACCACCCTCAACTCGAAATTCATGAGCTAACTGAATCTATCACACTCAGTTAATTATTACAAGTGTTTATGAGATAAGATTACAATTTATTGTCCAATTTAATTCAGGGATAATTAAATTAGACACATTTCCAATTTATTAAATAAATTTAATTTCACACTAATGTATCGCTAGGACCCATCATTACATGACCTGAATTCCCACACTTGTGTAGGTGCTGCAATGTTGTTTTTGGATACCAATTTCACTGTTTCTTGTTGAAAATTTCAACACTCCCTCTCAACAATAAAGGAATGTCCTTGCATGCGCACATGCACCTCTTCCATGTGACATGCAACACTTCTCTAGTGTTGTTCGCACATGAAACTCTTGCATGAAACACTTCTCTAGTGTTGTTCGTACATGCAACACTTCTGAAACTGAATAGCCTCCAAACAAATGAATCAGTATAATGCATCTGCCATCATAGTCTTCTGACTGGTGCTAGCTACTGCACATGTCTACTAGGCTTTCTACGTTGTTGACATCAGCATCCATGCACTCTACACTACTGCCAACTCTGATATGCACTCCAATATCTGACACTTTTCACTCTGATTTATGTATTCCTAACATCTAACTACGTCAATCTAAGTAATCCTGCTACTTTTGTATTGTGGGTTCCTCGTAGCGAGGTTCGATCCTTGAGACACACCATCTCTAAGACCTTGCCCAAATTTCTTCTTGGGATTAATTTTTCACATCGCCCCACCTCACACCTTATAGTTGCATGTACTCCCTCTACCCATCTGGCCTGAAGTTTCCCCCTTCTAGAGTTCTATGCTTGAGTGGTTTTTGTCACTCCATGATCCTCATCTTGTGGTTGCTCCATATCTTGAGGTTCATCCTTAGGAACCAAGATTTCCTCATCTACATGCAAATCAAGCTCCCTCTCAAGGGACAATTGCATGGCTTTCTCACACTTCCCCATGGTACATCCTTTGTATGTGTTTATCTACAAGAGAGTACCCTTTGGAAGCCCCGTAGAAATCTGTTGCATTACCTTCAAAGCTCCATGGTGTAGATGGCCCAATCTCTTGTGCCATAACTCACCCTCATCCCGGCTCACCACTTTTTCTACTTTACCCATCAATGTTGCACAGCCATCTACATCAATTTTATAGAGATTCTTCACATGAATCCCAATCTTCTTGGCTTGTCCTATGGCTTTGTGTTGAGGGAAAGCTTTCCCTTCATAGAAAACCACATCATAACCTCTATCCTCCAAAATTGCAACTGAAACTAAATTATTTTTCAAGCCTGGTACATGCATTACATATTTTAATAAGAAGGGTTTACCTAAATATCTCTAGAAGGTAACTGTACCAATCCCAGTAGAACTATACCGCTCGTCATCACCCCTTTCAATATACATCTAGAGGTCCTTCTCCTCCAATCTACTAAAAATTTCTTTGTCTCTCGCCATGTGGAAATATGCACCACTATCCAAGTACTAAAATGATCCCATTGCACTTGATACCATGCATGCAATGAGCGATAATTCAAACTCAAATTGCGAGGCCAAAGTCTCACCATCTCTAGATCCTGAAGCCTTCTTGTTCTTCTTCTTTTGTGGATAATTAGTGGCATAATGTCCATGATCGTGAAAGTGAAAACATTTCACTTTGGAAATGTCACTCTCCTTGCCTTCTTTGCTAGTCTCAAATTTGGAATATGATTTCTTTCCTTTCCCTTTCTTCTCCTTACAAGCCAAGGCACATTTTCCTCATCATCCATCTTGGATGAGGATCCATCCCTGATATTCTCCCTAAATTCTTCTTACAACAAATCTGACCAAAGTCGTTCCCAATTTGGAAAATTCTCCCCACTACAAGGAAAAGACCCTCTAGCGATGGTTATAAAGAAGGTTTTTAATGTTATAAAATTGGCCAAAATTGTCAAAAAAACATTTTCTACAACATTCGTTTATGGTTACAGAGGTTTTGGTGGGGCTTTTAACGGAAATTCAACATAACTAAAAAAAGTGGGCGGTCGGAGGTTATTACGGATTTTTTTCATCGGTGCACTACTAAGGTTTAAACGCCCTGGTGTGTGTCATCTAGAAGGTGGCCCAGGGCAGTCAAAGGTGCATGCACTGAGCCGTCAAGGTATAAAACCGCACCGGGCGCAGTGTTGTCTATACAATGCACGGGGCCGTTCTAATTGGTCTTTGGATTTGTGAAGTGCCCATAGGTCATCTCAACGCACCAGTACATAGACTTATAGAAGCACATCGGTGCTTCACATCCGACAAAAGCATTGATATTTATAATTGGTATTGGTACTTTTGTGGTGCCCATAGGTCATACAATTGCACCAGTGCATAGTCTCACATAAACACACTGGTGCGCAGTATCGCACAAATGCACCGAGATTTTTAATTGGTTTTGGTATTTTTGCGGTGCCCATAGGTCATAGAAACACACCGGTGCACTGCATCATACAAACACACCGGTGTACAATAACTGACACGCACTGGTGTTAATTTTGTATTTTTTAGAAACATCGACCTATGATAGTGCAATTATTGTGTTTAAATTCATTATTCATCAAAATTCGACACATCTTATATCAGTATTCATATTAATTAAATTTTTATTAATGCATTTGAATGTGATGTTTGGATTAATTTGTTATATCATATCATAATTATTGTGATTTTTTAAAATTCATTATTCATCAAAAGTCGACACATATATATCTTATAAAAGTATCCATATGAACAAAGATTTTATTAGTGCATTTGAATGTGATGTTTGGATTAAGTTTTTATATCATATCATCAAATTTCACATCTCTTCATTATAATATTTAATCATCCATAAATTTAATCAGTGGTGTTACATTTCACACCAACAATGGAGAACGCAATAGAATAAATTAAAACACACACACACACACACATATATATATATATATATGAATAAGCACTAGAAAATTTAGTGGAAATTCCGACGGCCAATTCGTCGCTATTCCAACACATAGTCGTCACAAGAGCGACAGTTCAAGGGCGGGAAAAATGTGGTTTGTCATGCCGTCGCAGTTCCGACGCACCTAAAAAGTGTCACACTATCGACACTTCTTCCGTCGCTTCCGAACAAGCGTCACTCTTCCGACGTCTCACAAACTGTCACGCTTCCGACGTTTGTAAACGGTCGCACTTCCGACGAAATTTGGTCCGACGTTTTGAACGTCGCTCTTCCGACGTTTGTAAATGGTCACAATTCCGACGCAGTGTGGTCCGACGTTTTGGACGTCGCTCTTCCGACATTTTTAAGATGTCGCAATTCCGACAAAATGTGGTCCGACGTTTTGAACATCGCTCTTCCGACGTTTGTAAGTTGTCGCAATTCCAACGAAATGTGGTCTGACGTTTTTATACTGTCACTCTTCCGACATTTCTGAGTTGTCGCAATTCCGACGTCTACAAGGCGTCGGTATACCGACGGCGGGTTCAATTTTAAAAAAAAAAATTGAAACTTTAAAAGACGAGAAACGTTGTTTTGAATATATTATATGAAGTAAAATAGTCCATGAAGTCATTACATTTTCACATATGAAGATTGGAACCCAAATATCCATCCAGAAAAGTGGAAGTCCCACCCCAGACAATGATAGAAAAATACCCCATGTCACATACAGGGACATGATATAAAACCCAATAACGGTCCACATGGAGATTATCGACAATCTGACAAAGCATCCAATATGCCCGAGGCATCTATAAGAAAGTGAAATAGCAGTATGTAGAATAGTAAAGCAACAGATAGAGTACCGACGTCCATTGTTCCAAATACAAATTAAAGTACCCAAAATCCCGCAACAGAGAAAAACGCTAATCATGTGAGGAGTGTGATATGTCCAAAATATAAAAAGACCATCAGACCATATCAATAAACCAGCAACATAGACAAGCATCGCTAGTTTTGAAGGCAGAGTGATAAATATTAATAATTTTTTTCACAAGAGAAAAAACGTTGTTTTGAATATATTATATGAAGCAAAACAGTCCAGGAAGTCATTACATTTTCACATCTGAAGATTGGAACCCAAATATCCATCCAGAAAAGTGGAAGTCCCACCCCAGACAATGATAGAAAAATACCCCATGTCACATACAGGGACTTGATATAAAACCCAGTAACGGTCCACATGGAGATTATCGACAAATCTGAGAAAGGTAGCTGCAGAAGATTCCCAGGCATACTATAAGAAACAAAGAAGAAGTAAAGATGTATAATAGTAAAACAATAGATAGAGTACCGATATCCATTGTTCCAAATAAAAATTAAAGTACCTAAAATCCTTTAACGAGAAAACGTTAATCATGTGAGGAGAGTGTGATATGTCCAAATATGGGGTGCAGTTACCTATCGTGGTCACATTTAACAAACCGAAGAACATAGACCAGCATCGCTAGTTTTGAAGGAAGAGTGATAAACATTAATCACTTTTTTTTTCACAAGAGAAAAAACGCAGTTTTGAATATATTATATGAAGTAAAACAGTCCATGAAGTCATTACATTTTCACATCTGAAGATTGGAACCCAAATATCCATCCAGAAAAGTGGAAGTCCCACCCCAGACAATGATAGAAAAATACCTTATGTCACATACAGGGACATGATATAAAACCTAGTAACAGTCCACATGGAGATTATCGACAATCTGAGAAAGCATCCAAATATGCCCGAGGCATCTATAAGAAAGTGAAATAGCAGTATGTAGAATAGTAAAGCAACAGATAGAGTACCGATGTCCATTGTTCCAAATATAAATTAAAGTACCCAAAATCCTTGAACAGAGAAAAACGCTAATCATGTGAGGAGTGTGATATGTCCAAAATATAAAAAGACCATCAGACCATATCAATAAACCATCAACATAGACCAACATCGCTAGTTTTGAAGGCAGAGTGATAAACATTAATCATTTTTTTTTCACAAGAGAAAAAATGTTGTTTTGAATATATTATATGAAGTAAAACAGTCCATGAAGTCATTACATTTTCACATCTTGAAGATTGGAACCCAAGTATCCATCCAGAAAAGTGGAAGTCCCACCCTAGACAATGATAGAAAAATACCCCATGTCACATACAGCGACTTGATATAAAACCCAGTAACGGTCCACATGGAGATTATCGACAATCTGAGAAAGCATCCAAATATGCCCAATGCATCTATAAGAAAGTGAAATAGCAGTATGTAGAATAGTAAAGCAACAGATAGAGTACGTACCGACGTCCATTGTTCCAAATACAAATTAAAGTACCCAAAATCCTTGAACAGAGAAAAACGCTAATCATGTGAGGAGTGTGATATATCCAAAATATAAAAAGACCATCAGACCATATCAATAAACCAGCAACATAGACCAGCATCGCTAGTTTTGAAGGCAGAGTGATAAACATTAATCATTTTTTTTTCACAAGAGAAAAAACATTTTTTTGAATATATTATATGAAGTAAAACAGTCCATGAAGTCATTACATTTTCACATCTGAAGATTGGAACCCAAATATCCATCCAGAAAAGTGGAAGTCCCACCCCAGACAATGATAGAAAAATACCCCATGTCACATACATGGACATGATATAAAATCCAGTAACGGTCCACATGGAGATTATCGACAATCTGAGAAAGCATTCAAATATGCCCGAGGCATCTATAAGAAAGTGAAATAGTAGTATGTAGAACAGTAAAGCAACAGATAGAGTACCGACGTCCATTGTTCCAAATACAAATTAAAGTACCCAAAATCCTTGAACAAATCAAGAAAAACGCTAATCATGTGAGAATTCAAAGTAAATTTAATCTATTAACATTGCGAATAAAATTACAATCGTCAAAAACATCACTCCGGCCGACTTCATGGAAAATTAAGATTTCCTCATACTGGGAAACCAGTCTTGAACGTTTAATTTACAGAATTCAAAAATATTACAAAGGTCCAGCACAGTAAAATAAACTAAAAGCAGCCCAATTAAGTGGGCCTGCTAAGCAAGAAAAAAAAATTAACCAAACTACTCCTCCGGTGGTTCCTCCACGATTCGGCACCATCCTTCGGAAGGTCCAGGATCGCTAGGTGCTACCTCCACATGCATGCCACGGCTCCCCTCCTGAAGGCCCGAATGCTGGCCGGCTTTTTCCGAGCTCAGACCTGCCGAACAGGTGCATTCTTCCTCCGTTTGGGCCTCCTCACAGAAGACCACAGTGACTAAAGCCGTGATTCGCGAGCGGTTGAGAGAGAAATTAAAGGAAAATTGCACAGTGCGCGTCGTGGGAGAAGGTGAACGAGCGGTGGGGAAGCGAGGAGCAGGGTAATCCATACGGTGGCCAGATCCTACAACCCAACCCCGCC
>JAXQQM020086420.1:0-28575 GCA_034641835.2 Pinus albicaulis | reverse complement strand
CTCTCAAACTCAACTAAAATTCAACAATCGCAAATGCATGTTCTTTTTGTACCAGTTTAACAACTGAAAGGAGATTATAGGTTCTCATGATGGCTAGTAAAGAAGGATGCTCAACCAATAAAGCCCCTTTCTTTACAGGTGCAAATTATGCATTCTGGAAAATCAGGATGAGGACATACATAATGTATCTAGGAATAGAAGTTTGGGGTGCTGTGGAATTAGGATATGCCCCAAAGGCAACTGACTCGGGGAAAGAATCCAAACAATATTTTGTAGCTAATGCAAAAGCCATGAATGCCATCTTGAATGGATTGTGTGAAGAAAATTTTATCAAAGTAATGGACAAAGACACTGCCAAAGAGATGTGGGATACTCTGGAGAATATCCATGAGGGAGACAAGAAAGTAAAGACTGCCAAACTTCAAGTCTATAGAGCCCAGTTTGAGAACTTAAAAATGAATGATGATGAAGACATCGATGGGGCCCGTAAGAACAGAATTCAGAAATCCTGATGCAGCTAAAGAGAGAGCTTGAAGAAGCCAAGAATATAGAGGACATGTTACTTAAGCAAATCAAGGAAAAAACTCAGGAACAAGAAAATTTGGAAGAAGAAGTAGTATGTCTCAGGAAGAAATTAGAAAATTCTCAAAGGAAAGTGGTTATAAACTCTTCTCAAACAACAAGCTCTAGTAAGTTAAATGAAATTCTGGCTGCTCAAAGATCGCCTATGATAAAAACTGGAATAGGCTATGAAGGAGAATCAAGTAAAAACAAAGAAAAGGAAAACATAGAGATTATTTTTGTAAAAGAAAAGAAGGATGATGAAGCAGCTCAAATAGTGCCTACAAAAGAAGAAACTTGTAAGGAAGGAGACAGAACCCAGAAAAATCCTCTAATAACAAAGAATGAAAGAAATACTCAAACAACAGGAAAAGATTTATATGTCCCTGAGTATGTCAAATTTGAAAGCCATCAAAGGAGATTCTTCCCTCCTATGAAGAATGCCACTTGTTATGTCTACCACAAGTAGGGACACATTGCTGCATATTGTCATGCAAGGAGGAGTAATTTAAACCAGCAAAAGATGCAAACAGTGAAGAGACTGTCTCAAACAAACAAATGGAGAAAACAACCTTACATCAGGTATGAAAATAATTTCTATGGTTATTGTTTTTATTGTAAGGAATTTGGCCATAAAATTATTGAATGTAGAAATTATGGACAAAGATTGATGTTCAACACCTCAAGGAGGTTTATGAATCAAAGAAATTTTGTTCATACTCACAATTCTGCAAAAACTATGATCAAATGTTGTATATGCAATCAAGTTGGACATATGCCTTCCAAATGTCCCCTGAAAGGATGTGATTCATCATCTCACAAAAGATACCAAACAAAAGGATGCCTCCAGTGGAAAAAGAAGGAGAATAAGTGTGACCTAGCTCTAACTGCTCAAGATCTGAAAAGCCAATGGTATCTGGACAGTGGCTGCTCAAAGCATATGACTGGAGATAGGAGAAAATTTATAACTTTTGATGAAAAGAAAACTGGTAATGTTACTTTTGGCAATGATAAATCAGGAAAAATCAAGGGAAAGGGCTCAGTCAGCTTAGATAATGGCAGAGGTAAGGCCCAAGATGTACTATTTGTAGATGGGCTGAAAGAAAATTTGCTGAGTGTTAGTAAAATGTGTGATAAAGGCTGCGAAGTTCTTTTCAGAGCACAAGACTGTGAAGTCAGCTCAAGCACCACAGGTAAGACTTTGCTCAAAGGTGTTCGAACATAGAGCAATGTTTACATCATGAAAGAGGAAGATGAAGCATGCCATCTTAGCAAACTTGAGGAGTCATGGTTATGGCATAGGAGATTGGGACATCTCAGCTTCGATCATATCATCAGACTGAGCAAGAAGAAAGCGGTCAGAGACATGCCAGAAATAAAAAGGCCTTCTAATACCATATGCAAATCTTGTCAATTGGGTAAACAGACCTGCACATCCTTTAAGGCCAAAGATGAGTTATCAATAAGAAGACCACTCCAGCTTGTGCACATGGATCTGTGTGGACCTGCAAGAACTAAAACACCAAGTGGAGAATCCTACTTCATGCTGATAATAGATGATTTCTCCAGAATGACATGGGTTTCATTTCTCAAGAATAAATCGGAAGCTTTGGACAAATTCAAAATATTCAAAGAATTAGCAGAAAAACAAACAGGATGCAAGCTAAAATGCATCAGATCGGATAGAGGAGGTGAATTCACAGATTATGACTTTGCAGATCTATGCAATGAATATGGCATAAAGCAACAATTTACTATTGCAGGGACACCTCGGCAGAATGGAGTAGTAGAGAGACAAAACATATATGTTCAACAAATTGCTAGAGCCATGATGCAAGAGAGTAATATTCCTCAAACCTTCTGGGCAGAAGCAGTGCACACAGTGGTGCATATCCTTAATAAATCTCACTTAAGGCCAAGCAGTGACAAGACTCCCTATGAACTATGGCATGGAAAGCCAGCTTCAATCAAACATTTTAGAATTTTTGGAAGCAAGTGTTATATAAAGAATAATGATGAAAATCTTGGGAAATTTGATGCAAGAGCAGATGAAGGGATTTTTCTAGGATATGCTTCCAAAAGTAAAGGGTATAGGTGCTACAACAAGACTCTTCGAAAAATATTTGAAAGTATTGATGTGAGATTTGATGAAGAACTTCCAAACAATACAAGAGATACAGACTGCTGCAGTCCATCAGAAAACCATGAAGAAGAAAACCAGAATGATGATGAAACAAGAAAGACAATAGAAGATGCAGATCTAAGCTCGAAATCCCCCTCAAGATACACTCAGAAGAATCATCCTGAAGATCAGATCATAGGAGACAAGAAAGCAGGGGTCTAGACAAGAAGGCAGCTAACAGAACAAACAGAAGAGGTATACATAGCCATGTTATCACAGATAGAGCCAACGAGATTTGAAGAAGCCTGCAAGGAAAAGTATTGGGTAAAGGCAATGAATGAAGAATTGGACCAAATTGAGAAGAACAATACTTGGGAACTAGTTCCTAGACCAATTGAGAAAAATATCATTGGTTCAAAATGGGTATTCAAGAATAAAATGAATGAGCAAGGATAGGTAATCAGGAATAAAGTCAGACTAGTTTGTAAAGGATATTCACAAATCGAAGGACTTGATTATGATGAAACATTTGCTCCTGTAGCCAGAATGGAAGCCATCAGAATTTTTTTGGCCTTTGCATGCCACCAAGACTTCAAGGTATATCAAATGGATGTGAAATCTGCATTTCTGAATGGAGATCTAGAAGAAGAAGTCTACATGGAACAACTAGAAGGTTTCACTTTAACAGACAAAGAAGACTATGTGTGTAGACTGAGGAAGGCCCTATATGGACTAAAATAGGCTCCTTGTTCTTGGTACTCAAGACTGGATAAGTATTTGCAAAAACAAGGCTTTAAGAGAGGTGGAGTAGACAACAATCTATACATAAAAGCCCATGAAAATGATCTTCTGATTGTTGTAGTGTATGTTGATGACATTATGGTTGGAAGCAACAGAGATGAACTAGAAAAAGGGTTTGCTGAGGAGATGAAATCAGAGTTTTAGATGTCCATGATTGGAGAAACCAGTTTCTACTTAGGACTTCAAATTCAGCAAAAGAACATAGGTACATTCATCTCACAGGAAAAATACTTAAAATAAATGTTGAAAAAATTCAAAATGGAGACATGAGCTATCTTGGCTCAGCAGATGCAGGATGCAAGATGTGTCAGCAGATGTGGATCTACATTCATAGATCAAAAACTCTACAGATCCATGATAGGAAGCCTGTTGTACTTCACAGCATCAAGACCAGACATCATGCTAGCAGTAGGACTAGTGGCTAGATATCAAACAACACCTAAACAAAATCACCTTCTAGCAGTTAAAAGAATATTTAGATATCTACAAGGAACTGCACAGTATGGACTATGGTATCAAAAAGGCAAAAACTTCACTTTGACAACATACACAGATGCAGATTGGGCCAGCTGTGTGGATGACAGGAAAAGTACAAGTGGAGGTGCATTCTATCTAGGATAAAGTCTGGTGGCATGGTTAAGAAAGAAACAAACATCTATCTCTCTATCTATAGTAGAAGCAGAATATATAACAGTAGCAGCATGCTATACACAAGTCATGTGGATGAAGCAAACCCTCCAAGACATGAAGGTAAGCATCGATGAACCTATGTCAATCAAATGTGATAATACAAGGGCTATAAGTATATCAAAAAAACCTGTGCTTCACTCAAAAACTAAACATATCCCAATCAAATATCATTTTCTCCGAGAACAAGTGGCTCAGAAGGTAGTAAAGCTAGAATATGTACCAAAAAAAGAACAAACAGCTGATATATTTACCAAACCTCTTTCTATAGAATCATTTCAATATTTGAGAGATAAACTATGGGTAGTATCTGTAGATGCTACTCTCTGATATAAAGAGAAAGCACAATTTCAGGGGGAGAATAGAAATGAAAATATCATTCCAGGGGGAGATCAGCCAGTAAGGAAAGCATAAAACAGGTCCTCAGGGTCAAAGGATTATGGAAAGAATACACCCAGCTTAAAAGAGTTAAAGAAAAGGCTAAAGGGTCAGAATTTTAGATTTAATCCAAAGTTTGGAGTAGCAGGGTACAAAGTCAGAAGATCTCAGAGAGAGGAAATGCAGAAAGAAAATTAGGAAATGAGCAACCCTTTGCCATTGATGTCAAAGGGGGAGGAAAAGAAAAAAGGGGATTTTATAAGGAAAACAGAGGAAGAGTATTGCCATCAATGCCAAAGGGGGAGACTGTTGGAAATGTTGTCATTGATGGCAAAGGTAAAGATAGGAGAAACACCTAAACTATCCATAAGGCAAAAGAGACAGAGAGGTAGCAGAGGCAGTAGATGAAATAGAGGAATTGATGCAGAAGCAACAGAGGAATTAGAGATAGAGAAGTGGAGTTGAAAGGGCATGAAGGAGAGTAATACAGAGGTTTATTTATGAATTAGGGGTTTAATACAGTTTGCAGATGAATTATTGAGAAATTATTCATTTATTGAGTTTGTATGGCAAAGACTTTGATTGAAGACTAAAACCCTGTGGTAAAGACTTAATATGCTTGGGGATGAGTTGGAGCATTGCTTAAATGGAAAAGGTGATGGCAAAGGAGGCAGAAAATGCAGAGACAGCAAAAGGACAACAGCAGAAGACAACAGGGAACATTTACAAGGAACAGAGACAAGCAGTGAATTGACGTAGAGTTGTCCAAACGACATAATAGATTTTCCTCTTGTTTTCATGAACAAGAGGGTTTTGTAAGTAAGTTCAATTAGCATAAATGAAGAATCTATTTAGTGGCTCTGAGGAGATGTGAGAATTGATATAAGTCTATTTCCATATTATTTGAAAGGATCGATCCTCCAAGAAAAAAACGGAACTGTACCATACCTATATATTTCTTATGGAAGCGAGAGTTAGACCTTCAAAGTTTGTGAACATTGAGAACCCTGTGCAAAAGGGTAGATTTGTAATTCTGTGCACGATCGAACAAACCGATGTGAGTTCGTAAATAAGGTCTTATATATGTATCAAGATTAGATGCGCTCTGAAATGAATCCATAACATATGGTGTGATTCGATTTAACTCTAAGTATAAACTAGTTTGATTTGTATGAGAATGTGCGATAGTTAAAATACTCCAGGACGACTTCTATGTATTCACCGTTGAAAGAAGTTTGATAACCCTTAAGTTCTGAGTTAAATTTATTATGTAGGGTGCCGAAATGCTAGCCCCTGTATGGAGAGGCTTTCTCAGAGTCCCAGTGTGAGTGTTAGGGAGCAGAATGCGATGAATATTACAACATAATGGAATATTAATGTAGTAAGGATGTAAAGGACCAGAACCTCGAAGTGGAATAGTTATATATATAATGAAAGGAGCGAAGTATTAGAAGCGGAACTCAGAATACGAAACTATGACGAATGAACAATAAAAACGGGTTCGCGTTAGTAACTAGATCATGGAAGTACGTGCAACCATGAGTGAAGGAGAGGAACCACGAGGTGTGAACAATGATGATGGAACCTGGAGTAGAGGGGCGGAACCACGAAGGAGGAACATTGGACGAGGTTTAGAGCGAACCGGTGGTTTTCATCGCACCACCTTCGACGGGAAAGCGGTTTTCAAGAAATCAGAGTGATTCCATAGAGTGACTGACACGTGGCATATGGAGGGATCCCAAAACCACTCACACTACATGCCATTGCACATTATTATTCGAGCATCTTCGCTGAGCGATATCCTTCTGATCAAATGAGGTGGCGCAACGTGATAACAACCGTCAGATGGAGACGACCGTTAGCATTGGGGCCCATACGCATGTATTAAGGTTTGTGGATTTAACAAAATGTAATTTAGTGGGTCTATTCAAAGGTTTCCTCCACATATGCCTGGAGCATTGAAGTTTATTTTAAACCATACACAGTTGAAAATTTTTAATGTATTTATTGAATTGACTCACCGCCCCCCCCCCCCTCTTAGTTCAACTAAAATTCAACAGAGGGTCGTAAGAGATTAAAGATTGAAAGGGTACAACTTTTCAACAAAAATTTTTTTGATCAGGCATAAATGAATGTTGATATATCAATGATTTCCATGTTAGGGTTAATGAAATTAGATCAAGCTAATGGTGAAGAACTTGTAAATTATATTAGTCAAAGAAAATTAAAAAAAAAAGAATTTGAAGAAAAAATAAAAGAGATAAAAGATAGTCTAAGCACGAGTACTTTGTTGAAGATTCCACTAGCAATACACATGCCACCATTGGAAATTTATAGTCTAGAAGATTTCATAGATTTAAGAAACCTATCAATCTTCTTAGTGAAGTGAAATTGTATATCATAAGTAATATATCTGAAAGATTGTTGATTATTGAATCTACATGGAAAGATCCTTTTGATTTGTAGAATTTAAATAAAATACCTAAGTATTCAATTGAGTTGGTCAAAAGTGGGATGTAGGGAGACAAGGAATTCATAGACAATAACCTATTAGTTCTTAGTTGAAATCTTAATTCTTTATCTGAACTAGGAAAAGATAAATAAGGGTTTCCTAATGTTGATCGAATGAGGTAGATAAGGGATTAATGGTCTCAGAAAATCATGGCATTGGAGGAAATTAATTTTTAGTGTAGATACATAAAGAATCGAAGATAAAATGTCTATATTAAGGTTGTGGTGATTTTTCAATATTTAAACAGTCCATGCATTACATATCAGATTAGATTAATTGTGAAGTACAAGATGATGGTTGATTTGGAGAACCTTAAATAATTATAGAAAAAAGTGTTCGATGATATAATTGAATTTACTGCAACAGAAACTATAAAATGGCTAATTAATTTTGTTAGTGTCAACGAACAATAATCTTCCTCGATTTTACAATTGCAAGAAGAAACTAGAGAAATTGAAGAGGAGCTATTCGATCAACTTGTTTAGCAGGACATTAGTGTCACCCCCCGATGAAAGAATTCATTGAAGATAAAATGAAAGGATTCATTGCAAGAGGCCTGATTCCGAGAGATAGATGAGGTCTAAATAATATCAAGTTGTGATTTTTCATATTTTAATTGTTTTAATACATTGGAACATTTATTGTTTTCGTTAAAGAAATTTTCTATTGAAATAATCTGTCTACATTATGATGGAATAGTCTAATTCCTAAATGTAGTCCGTTGTTTTTTGTTGCATATGAATTTTAGAGATTAAAATTGTTGGGATTCCATTGTAGTTGCCATTGGGACGAATGAATTTAGCTTTGTGATTGAATTATTAACATTTTCATAAATAATTTCTGCAACAAAGACTATTTTCTACACCATGGCTCTCTAATCATGGTTTATTTGAAATTTTATTATTGTCTTTTCTATCTCTATGTATGTTTACTAATTATGTAAAAGCTTTTGAGATAACGTTTCACATGGGATTTTGTATGGACATGGGTTCTTGAATGTTGTATAAAATATTAATTCAACACCTATTTTCTCGTATTTACTTTGAGATTTTACATATTAGTTAATGTTCTATAATGAATGATAATTATAATGGATTTTTGTTTAATCTTCTAGTACCAAAACATTTTACAAATTATATCAATAATTCGTAGATAATGTTTTACATGTGAATGTGTATTACTATGGATTCTTTAGCATTTATAAATATCAATAATTGAACATAAGTTCATGATACTATGGTTTGAGACTTTATATTATATGTAATTATATGATACCTATTTCATTTGTAATTATATTATTATATAATATAATTAATGTAATTATATGTAAACATTTAGCTAGAGTTTTGGTTTAGAGATACCTATTTCATTTGTGATTTTATTTAAATGATAGCTATAATGATGAGGATTCAAATCTGAATACAATTTTTGTTGTTGTAACTTTTTTGGTTATTGTTCAAGGCTTCTGAAGCACAAAGACATTTTAGTCTCTTGTAGTTTTGTTTACAATGGAGATGAATGGTTGGAAAAACTTTTGGTTGTTAGATATATTTTGAATTTTTTGTAACTAGAATTTGAATATAAATACAATTATATTTTTTTTCCAAGTTCTCTTTATTTATGAATGCATGTAAAAAAGAAATAATTTCACACATCATTGTTTCATTTCACAAATTTTTCATTCCTCCGGGCTTAGAATGAGAGTTTTGATTGTACAAAGGAAGCTTATTGATAGGATTAAAATATCCACACAACAAAATATGATAATAATAATAATATTAATACATTATTCTCTGGGAGTAAAATATCCACACAACAAGAAGATGATAGTAATAATAATACATTAAACTATGGGATCTGGTTTTTTTAAACATTGTGAAAGAATATGCATACTTCATTTTGGAATAGTTAATTGTGAATAAATATTTGTAAGTAATTTGGTTATAGAAATATAGAGTTTGTCTTCTTAATGAAAAAAAATTAAACTGGATATAGAAACCTAATTTACTATGCAGAGCTTTTCTTGTCTGAATGTAATATCCCAAGATGGAAAAGACAGGAATATAGAACAAAATAATGGAAATAGAAGGAATATCATTACACAAAAATGTGTGATAAACATAGAGCCATTTTATTATGTAAAACAATATCAAATAGGTACAATAAATATGGGCACAACTCAAATAATCAATGAAAACAAGCCTCCCATGAATACATATGCCAAAACATGAAATGCTACTACATAGTAGAATGCCAGAGAACAAGTAGAGCACAATCCTAATGGATATAACTGTATATGGGAAATTTAATAACAAGTATATGCTCATATATGTGTCAAAAAGTGCTGGAAGTAGAGATCTAGACTCCCAAACACATTTCTAAGACAATCTAGAAGGGGTTTCCTGAAATGCACAAAATGCACAAAATATAAAATATGGCCCTAAGGTTTCATAATATCTGCAAATGAATATATGGAAGGATGTGGATGAAAATTATGTAGAAATGTATGGAAATACTCCAATATATCCTCCAAGTGAAAGGCTAATCCATTCACTGAATATCTAACTCCTCAACCAGGGCTCCAAACCCTCCACTGCAACTTCTTATTGAAATAACACAATTCCTTTAGGAAACTGCACTGTAACTAATAGTAGTACCTTAGCCTAATGCTAAATGATGTAATGAGACTCAAGAATCTTCCTTACAAGCTTCCTGGATGAATGGATGCTCCCTCCACTTGAAAACAAGCTCAGAAGTTAGGTTTCCCAACCCTCCACTACTGCAACCCTGCAACACAACACAGATCTAGAAGAATATCTCTTGTGGATGATGACTGAAGCTTGGTCAAATTTTGGATAGTGGAAATGATGCTCAAGTTACCTCTCTTGAGTAGGCACTCAAATTCCCTCAAGGATGAGGTTGGGATTATCGCTAAAAAACACCCTTGTGCTAGACAACACAACATACTTAGCTAAACAGCTAAGGTGTGCAAGTAGTCGTACAAGAACACAAAATCAATAATATAAATTTTGTCCTATATGGCTATCATCCTCTTCCTTTTATGCTTGGTGAGCTTCCTCAAAATGGGTCCCACTCATTAATGGAGCTACTCTCATGCATACACTCCTCCTAAATGACTGTGTTGTGCTCCATTAATCCTCCACTATATCCATAACATCATTGTTGATTTGGTCAACATTGACCTTGTCCACATGCTTTAGCCCATGTTCACACCTCAAGGTTCTTTATTCAGCTAATAAAATGGTCCACATTCACATCAGAAGTGGTTTTATTCCTACTAAAGATATTTATGGTTCTCCCTACCCTCTTATTCATCCATCAAAATGGGAAAAAAAAAATTTAATATTCCAATCAATTGCAAGCTAATTTTATAATATTACAGTCCTCCCCTCCAAAATGTTGATTTTACTCAAGAAATTGCAAGGATAAAACTGAAAACCCTCCTCTCCTCCTCATATAGCATCCTCAAATAATAATATCCTCCACTGAACAAGATGGTCTCTCATCAATCTGTCCCTTAGTTGCTCCTCCCAAGAGTAAAAGTTAGCCTTTGGTGACAAATCCAAATTGCTATCATCATGAAGAAGTGGGATATCCATGGAGGAAACTATATGCTATCTAGAGTCCTTATTGGGGCATGGAATCTGAAAATAATTGGGAACCTTCATTGCCATGTGAAGCTCCAATCCCCAAGCTATCATCCAAAAAAAATGGGTCGCCCTCCAAAATGGTAACTCATAGGAAAAATCTTCCACCTCTTGCTCCTGCAATGTAGGTGGGTTGTATTGCTAAACATGATAGAACAAATTTTCTAGCCCATGTTGTCTCTCTCTCCACTTATGATAGGTGTATAGATTCTGTTGATTTTGGGTTGCAATAATGTTGCCTTAAAGAGGCAAAAAGGCAACTAGATCCTCAAAGACCCACTCTTTGGTTCTATCAACCTTGATTTCCCAAGCCATCCCACATATAATGAATAGAACATCATCACCATATGGAATCCAAATGAGAAATATACTGAGTTTCATGTGTAATGTTGGATGGTACCAATGGTTTCCCAAACGGTTATAGCACAGTTTTTCTAACTGTTGTTTCAGAACATAGCATGGCAAGTTATCTCCCAACCATTTTCTAGTTATCCATGTTTGCTCATATACTATAAAGTAGCAAATGGAATTATGTATCAACTGAGCATACCAAGAATATACTTTCCCAAATCCATACAATAAATGGTAGTATCCATCACTAATGTTGGTCTCAGAAAGACCATGAAGCCCAAATATAAACTTTCCCTCTTGTGGAGAAATGCACTGTATATAGATGGAAACATAATAAAAATACTCTATTAGATGATCAATAAATATAAAAACACAACTCTTACCATTTACTCTGAGTAAGCTGATAATGAGGTCCATGAATGATCCCTCGCATGAGAATCTCCCCATTGTGGTCTGAAATGTGAAGTAATACATACTCCCCTTGGAACACTCCATCAATAGATACATACTCCCAAGTGAAAATGTTGTTGGCCTTTGTGATAAGGCTCCTGTCATCTCATAACTCCATTCTTTGGCATGCCAAATGCCAAAGTCACATACCATAATGTTGCTACATATGGGAGACTCCTTCCTATGTGGAAGTACCTCCTGATCCTCCAATGCTAAGGAATAGCCCCTTTGCACCATGATTGTGCCACCATATACTCCTAAAACATCATGCAAAGTATGGGAGAAAATCAACCCATACTCTCCCAAGAGTAACCAAATAAACAATAACTTTTGTGGCCTCCTCATCTCATCATCATACAAGTCATGGAGTAACATCAAGATAGTTGAATTGTAGAATTCTCTTTCCAACCAAAACTTTTGATACCATAACATGTGGGTTTCATGCAATGCCCCAAACCATGACACACCCTTTGACATAGGATATGTCACATGATGGCCATACTCTTTCAAGAGTAGCCAGCGCAACCATGCCTGCTGCTACCTTGTGTCATAGATTTGCAAGTGGCTTACCAAACCCTTGCTCATCATCATCACCCATCCATCCAAATGTGGGTCTCTCCTACCATGCTTCAAATTGGTATCCACCTCATGGGGAATACCATCCTCTCAAATTTGATCACTATCCTTACACTCCATGTGATGTTAAAGTGAAACCGCCTGGAGATCTCCACATGAAGACCACTCATCAATGACTAAGTTGAACCCATAAGGTTCTAAATATGTTATAGGAAAAATATCCTCATTGAGCTGTGAAGTGCTCATCAAGAAGGATATATCATAATAATGGGAGATGTTATCCATCATAATATGTCTCTCATCAACCATCTTCCTTTCCAATGCTACACAAGTGTAATGGTCATCATAATGTCCCAATAATATTTGGGCCCGCAACTCGTCACTGCTAATCTCCACGATGGTGCATTTGTTGTCTCATGATCAAGCACAATGATAAACACATAGTTCTGCATTGTTTTGATTATGATTATGCTCATCCTATCCTCCAAAAATCTACACTCCAAACCAAAGTGTTTGGTGTAGCTGAACAATGAGATACCATGATGGTTATGCATCTCCTCCTTGAACTAGTCAAGGGTCCTCTGCATAGTGATAGTATGCTGCTCCAAATTAGCAGTGTGCTTTGACCCTAGGTCATGAAATTTCCCTCATGGAATGTCCCCACAACTCTCCATATGATGTGTTGAAATAGTAGGAAGTGGAAATTTTTTAATACCTTAGTTAAGATGATCCTTGGGAACATCTTGTACTGGGTTCCTCCTATGGGTGTGATGACTCTTGCAACTACTGGTGATGGTGATGGATGCTCCTCTACTACTACATCAATTCTGGTATAATTCTCCTCCCCCTCATGCATCTCTTGAATAATTCATGGGGCTCTAAATGTCAATACATCAAGACCACATTGCAAGGATGCAAGTGTTCCTTCTTATGATGCAAGTAATCCTGCAGCAAGTGGTGTTGGAAATTGCTCTTCTTCTAAAATGATAATATTGAGATTCTTCCTTGGCTCCTCCTATGATTTCTCATCTATGTCAGAAAATGTCTCAATAGGAACTACCTTTGGGTTTCTCTTATCAAACTTCTTGATCATCCTTTGAGTAAAATTTGCATAAGCAGTCACTCTTGCATGTTTCAAATGGATGAAACACCAAATATTTGCTTCACCCTCAAGGTGTAGTGCTGCAATCTCAACATAATCTCGTTCTGCAACTAGATGTAGCAGTAATAATTCATCTAACTTCCTTCTCCAAGCCCTTCCTATGCATGTGGATGACCCATCAAATGTAGACAATAGAAATCTATTGTGTATTTTCCTTCTATTGTTCATGCAAGGTCTCCTCTCCTCTTTGATCTGAATGAACTAATGGAGAGTTAGATTATCCTTTAAAGCCCTTGATTGAGACTTGTACTCTGCAAGAAAAACACTTATAATCTCATGATCTAAGTTTCCTCCAGCTCCATGGTCTTTCACCTTGCTCTTCAAAGAAAGTGGACATAGTAGATTGCTTTGTAGCTCTATGCAATACTGGTTTCGTTTGCTCGTGATAGGAAGTGCATGGACCTTCCTCATCTTGAAACCCTCTTGAGGTCTCATTTCATCTCCCCATTCTCATTTGATTTCCCTCCTTGGAGAGGTTCTTCATATATCGAAAAATATATGAGGTAAAAATCATTCCTCCCATCACTGTATATCTCTTCTTATTTTTCTTCTTCTTCTTCTTATTCTCTTGATAGCATATTGGATGAAATCCACAGGCTAAGCGAAGATTATGCTCTGATACCACTGTAATATTCCAAGATGGAAAATACAGAAATATAGAACAAAATAATGGAAATAGGAGTGAATATAATTACACCAAAATTTGTGATAAATATAGAGCCACTTTACTATGTAAAATAATAGCAAATAAGTACAATAAATATGTGCACAACTCAAATAATCAAGGAAAACAAGCCTCCCATCAATACATATGCCAAAACATGAACTGGTGTTACATAGCAGAATGTCGGAGAACAAGTACAATGCAATCCTAATGGATATAACTGTAGCTGGGAAATTTAATAACATGTATCTACTGATATATGGCTCACAAAGTGACATGAGTAGAGATCTAGGCTCTCAAACACATTTCCAAGACAACCCAGAAGGGGTTTCCTGAAATGCACAAAATGCAGAAAATAGAAAATATGGCCCTAGAGCTACATAATCTCTTCAACTAAATATCTAGAAGGAGGTGCTTGAAACTGATGTAGAAATGCATGGAACTCCCCCAATAGATCCTCCAAGAGAAATTTTGGTCCCTTCACTGAAGATCTAACTCCTCAACTAGGGCTCCAAAACCTCCCTTACAACTGCTTACTGAAATAACGAAAATCCTTTAGGAAACTGTGTTGTAACTAATAGAAGTACATTATCTTGATGATAAATGATTTAATGAAGCTCAAGAGTCTTCCTTACAAGCTTCTTGGATGAAGGGTTGCTCCCTTCACTGGAAAAAAATCTCAGAAGTTGTGTTTCTCAACCCTCCATTACTACAACCCTGCAATACAACAAAACTCTAGAAGAATATCCACTGTGGATGATGGATGAAGCTAGGCCAAATGCCAGATAGTGGAAATGATGCGCAAGTTACCACTCCTGAGTAGTCATTCAAAGTCCCATGAGGATGAGGGTGTGATTCCCATGAAAAAACACCCTTGTGTTTGTTAGGTCCCTATATTAATATTTTAGCCCCTTATTGTTATTAGTGTAGCCCCCTTATCATTATTATTATAGCCCCCTCTAACCTCAATATTTTTATTACTGTGCCCTTACATTGTTCTTGCTAGGTCAACTAGAATTACATTGTGGCCCCACTAGGATTACATTGTGGCCCCATGGACTCTTATATATAGAAAGGAGGTTTTTTCATTTGTATCATCCAAGAATTTTTCATTCATGTAATGTATTGGAGGTTGCCCCATCGAAGTGGCTTATTTCTAAGGAATTGATATCTCTTTTCTTCTATTTTTGGAGCTGGTTTCACAGCATTTGGTATCAGAGCTTTGGATTCTAGGGTTTCGTTGCTCCAAACAGGTCATCCTAGCAATTTCGCTATAAATTTTGTTTTATGAGGGTTCAGAAGACGAAATTTTTAGAGTACGAAGCTGAAATTTGAGGCACATCATAGCAAAATTTCAGAACTTGGTTCACAATATTTTCAGAGATATGATCTATGGAAGTTAGGTCTTTTTTCAGGCTCCTCAATTTAACCTAGAGAGGTCATCACGACATTTTCGCTATAAATTTTTTTCTATGAAGGCTCGGAATCTGAAATTTTTAAAGTGTGTATTACAACTCCTGAAGTACATCGTCGCAAAATTTTAGATCTTGTTTCGCAATATCTTTTTAGATATGGTCTATGGAAGTTAGGACATTTTCAGGCTCCCGAATTTCATCTCAAAGAGGTGATCATGGGAAAATATTTATAACTCTCTCTCTGAGCATCAGATTGGAATTCTATAACACGTGAACACAAGAACACATAATTTGGTTTCCTATATATCAATTTTAGAGCCGAAGGAGGAAGAAGTGACATGTGGCAAGTCATACAAGTTCGTTCTACTGAACCGATCCATAATTAGGTCATTGTAGGAGATTGGGGACAACTTTGTCTTCAAGAATCCAAATTGGGTCAAAATTATGGAATTCGAAAGAGGATTCAAAGGGCTACCTCAATACCACATTTCAAAAATTGAAGATCTGAAATCATAGAGATACTTCAGTTTCAATATGACGCTCCTCAAAAGAAAGAAAAAGGTGGGTATTTTTTTTCGAATTACATAAGTCTCGTTTGAAAAAAATTAGTTGGAATTTATTCCAAGGGTATATTGAAGAATAGATATCAGTATTGGATTCTAAAATGGCCCGTAAAAAGAATTCAACACCCACTAATCCTTCAGAAGGCTCTACTATGACTCATGAAGACGAAGAAACACAACATGAGATATCAAAATTACAAGAGCAAGTGCGCCAAATTTTGCTATCGCAAAGAGCAACAAAAAATGAAATGGAAGTTTTGAAGAAAGGCATGGAAGCTAAGATGAATGGTTTGGAAGCTAAGATGGAAGGCATGGAAGCAGGCATGGAAGCTAAGATGGATGGCATGGAAGCTAAGATCGATGAAAAAATTGAAAACATAAAATTAGACATCGAAGGTTTGGAAATGTTTATACAAGAAATGTTTCCCAATGGCAAAAAGATAGTAGAGGAAACTCATGATGAGAACAAAATAAATGCTAATCATGATTTCATAAACTCTAATGTTGGATGGAAGAACCACCATATTCCAAAGATGGATATGAGGAAGTTTGATGGCAACGATCCTGTAACATGGATACTAGAAATGGAGCAATATTTTGATCTCAATAATGTGAAAAGAACACAAAAGGTATGCATTGCAACTTTACATTTAGAAAAAATTACATTTGTATGGTATCGATGGCTTTTCTCTTGTAAAAAAATTGTCACTTGGTCAATTTTTACAGAGGAAATGTTAGCACATTATGAGGATAGAAAGAGCAACATCTTCTTTAGCCAATTGATAAATCTCAAACAAAAGGGTTTAGTGGAGGAGAACATTGAGGACTTCCAAAAATTGAATATAAGGGTAACTGATATTCCAGAGGAACACAGGATTGATCTTTTAATAGGTACTTTAAAATATAACATCCAACATGAGGTTCATGTTTTGGAACCTGATTCATTGGAGAAGGCATTTAGGTTGGCAAGAAAAATTGAATGTAAAATTATGGCGACAAGGAAGCCTACCACTCACTTCTATAAAAAGGGAAGTGTTGCTACTCCTAGATTTCCACAACCTACAAGGTTGACACCACAACAATTGGAAGAAAAAAGAGCAAAAGGGCTTTGCTACAGTTGTGATAGAAAATACACTAAAGGTCATAAGTGTGCTGAGAAGAAATTATTTTACATAGATTGTGAAGAGAAAGAAGAAAATGAACAAGAAGAGGATATACACCAGGAACCAGCCCCAGAAGAGGAAGAAATGAATCCGACCATATCGTGTAATGCACTGGCAGGAATTACCACTCCTCAAACTCTCAAGATAAAAGGACAAATCAAGAAGAAAAAGGTAATATTGTTGATTGATTCAGGTAGCACCCATAATTTTATTCATTGTAAGGTAGCCAAGGAATTAAATTGTTTCCTATACCCAGCACCAGCATGTCAAGTGATGGTTGCAAATGGAGGAACTATAAATTGCTCTGGAAAATGCCATAATATCAAGCTAACCATGGGGGAATATGTATTGACTAGTCCAATGCTTTCCATTCCTATGGGAGGTGCTGATGTTGTACTTGGAGTACAATGGTTACAATCTTTGGGGACGGTAGCTTTTAATTTTCAAGAACTTTTCTTGAAATTTTTTTCAGAAGGAAAGGAAGTCGAATTACGGGGTATTGCAGGGAAGTTGGGAAAGATAATAAGCTCTAATGTCATGACAAAGCTTCTAAAGAAATAACAACGAGGTGTAATTGCACAATTATGCTCACTAGAAGTTCCAACATCAAAATCATCTATTTTTACAGATCTCCAACAAGTCTTGGACAATCATTCCAAGGTGTTTGAAACTCCCAAAGGACTCCCACCTATTCGTGATCATGATCATGCTATTCATTTGATTCCAGGAAGTGTTCCTCCAAAAATCAGGCCTTATAGATATCCTTACTTCCAAAAGAGTGAAATTGAACGTATGATTGCAGAAATGTTAGAGGCGGGTATAATTCAACCTAGTCAAAGTTCTTTCTCGGCTCCTGTAGTATTGGTACACAAGAAGGATGGATCATGGCGAATGTGTCCGGATTATAGGGAGCTCAATAAGCTCACCATTAAAGATAAATTTTACATTCCTATGATTGATGAATTATTGGATGAATTACATGGAGCAATTTATTTTACCAAGTTGGATCTTCGTTCAAGATATCATCAAATTAGAATGAAGGCTGAAGATATTCCAAAAACAACATTTCGAACTCATGAGGGTCATTATGAATTTTTGGTCATGCCTTTTGGCCTTACCAATGCACCTTCCACATTTCAAGGGTTGATGAATTCCATTTTCAAACCCTTCCTTAGAAAATTTGTGCTAGTATTTTTTGATGATATACTAATCTACAGCAGGTCTTGGAAGGATCATGTTCAACATGTTGACAGGGTGCTTAAACTATTGCAGGAGAAACAATTATATGAAAAATCATCCAAATGCTTCTTTGGAGTACAAGAGGTGGAATATTTGGGTCATATTGTATCTCATGATGGTGTTAAGGTAGACCCTAAAAAAATTAAAGCCATTAAGGAATGGAAAGTCCCCACAACTATAAAGTATTTGCGAGTATTTCTTGGTTTAACAGGGTATTATCGCAAGTTTGTTAAGAATTATGGGAGAATAGCAGCACCTCTAACAACATTATTGAAGAAAGATGCATTTTCATGAACTCCTGAAGCAACTAAGACCTTTGAACATCTTAAAGAGGCAATGTGCCTAGGACCAATATTATCTATGCAAGACTTTAAAAAAACCTTTATTGTGGAACGTGATGCCTTAGGAAATGGAATTGATGCTGTCTTAATGCAAGAAGGAAGACCCATTGCTTTAGAAAGTCATCCAATCAAAGGAAAGTATTTACAAAAAGCTATTTATGAGAAGGAAATGTTATCAATACTACATGCACTAAAGAAATGGTGACCTTACCTAATGGGAAGACACTTCAAGGTAAAAACTGATCATGATAGCCTTAAACACTTTTTGGAACAAAGACTATCTTGAGAAGAGCAGTAGAAATGGGTCACAAAGATGTTGGGTTATGACTTTGAAATAATCTATAAAAATGGGAAGCTAAATGTTGTTGCAGATGCACTCTCAGGAAAAAATGAAGAGGTGGAAGCATTGCTTTGTGCCATTTCTATTATCCAACTAGATTGGATAACCGAGGAAAGGGATTAATGGAAGAGGGAGGAAGAAGTGTGGACACTCATTCAAAAGTTGCAGCAAGATCCTAGTACATCTGATACATTTATTTGGAAAAATGATTCCTTATGGTACAAATATTGCTTATATCTTTGTAAGAATTCACAACGAAAACAAAATATTATTTTGGAATTGCACACTTCTCCTTTAGGAGGACACTCGGGATTTTTAAAAACTTACCACAGGGTGAAGAAAGAATTTTTTTGGGATGGCCTTAAATCTGATATTCAAAATTTTGTGGTAGGATGTTTAGTTTTACAGCAAAATAAAGTTGAGACAATTAAGACCCCTGTTCTTCTACAACCTTTATCCATTCCAAGTCAACGTTGGGAGGATATTTCAATGGATTTTATCACAGGTTTACCTAAGGCCGAAGGAAAGAGTTTCATCATGGTGGTAGTTGATAGAATTACCAAGTATGCACACTTTTGTGCATTATCTCATCCATTTAAAGAAAGTACATTTGCTACTACATTTATGGAAACAATTCAAAAGCTACATGAAACCCAAAGGTTATTGTGAGAAACAAAGATCCCATTTTTACTGAAAATTTTTCGACGGATTTATTTTCTTGTTTGGGTACTCAATTAGCTCATAGCTCATCTTATCATCATCAATCCGATGGTAAAATTGAGATAGTGAATAAATGTTTGGAAGGATATCTTCGTTGTTTTGTATCTGATAAACAAACATAATGGTTCAAGTGGTTACCTCTCGCTGAATGGTGGTATAACACTTCCTTCCATACTACGGAAAAAATAACCCCATTTATGGCACTTTAGGGATATCATCCACCATCCATCACATCATCTTTAAGAGAAAATTCTAAGGTTCAAGCAGTGGAAGATCACATCAATCATCAACAAGAAGTTCTCCAACTCTTAATGGATAACCTAAATTTGGCACAAAATCGAATGAAACAATGGGCAGATCAACATCGCAGTGAGAGAAGTTTTGATGTAGGAGACTAGGTATTTTTACGACTACAACCATACAAACAAATAACCCTCAAGCAAGCTAAGAAGGATAATAAATTATCACCAAAGTACTATGGTCCTTACAAGGTGTTGCAAAATATTGGTACTATGGAATACAAATTGGAGCTTCCCGCTTCTTCATGAGTGCATCCAATTTTCCATGTTTCATGCTTAAAGAAAGTTATAGGTGAAAATTTTCCAGTTCAAACAATACTGCCAGAACTTGATGAGGAAGGAAAAATCATATTGGAACTTGAAGAATTCACGGAAACAAGAACTCGACAGCTACAAAATCGATCAATTTAAGAGTATCTCATCAAGTGGAAGAACTTACCCACTGAAGATTCTACATGGGAGGATGAGAATTTTATACAGAAGCACCCAGAGCTATTCAAGCATTGAGGAAATTTTTTTTGAAGGAGAGGGGCATGTTAGGTCCCTATATTACTATTTTAGCCCCTTATTGTTATTAGTGTAGCCCCCTTATTTTTATTATTGTAGCCCCCTCCAACCCCAATATTTTTATTATTGTGCCCTTACATTGTTATTGTTAGGTCGGCTAGGATTACATTGTGGCCCCATGGACTCCTATATATAGAAAGGGGGTTTTGTCATTTGTATCATCCAAGAATTTTTCATTCATGTAATGTATTGGAGGTTTCCCCCTTGAAGTGACTTATTTCTAAAGCATAGATATCTCTTTTCTTATATTTTTGGATTTGGTTTCACAACAGTGCTAAACATCACAGCAGACTTAGTTAAACAACTGAAGTGTACAATAGTATAAATAATATAAATCGTGTCCTCTACGGCTATCATCCTCTTCCTTTTATGTTTGGTGAGCATCCTCACCCTGGGTCCCAATCATTAATGGAGCTACTCTCATGCATACACTACTCTAAAATGACTGTGTTTTCCTCCATTAATCCTCAATTATCTCCATAAAAACAGCGCTGATTTGGTAAACATTTGCATTATGCACATGCTTTAGTCCCATGGTCACACCTCAAGTTGCTCTATTTAGCTAATACAATGATCCACACTCCGATGAGAAGTGGTTTTATTCCTTCTAAAGAGATTTATGGGTCTCCCTACCCACTTATTCATCCATCAAAATGACAAAACAAAGGATAATATTCCAATTAACTACAAGCTAATTTTTGAATATTACACTGAAGCTCATATTAAATCTTATATTATAAATCATAAAATTTGCAATAGTCAATTGTAAATGAGTATTTGTAGAGGGTTTTTGAGTATGAAAGAAGTTGCGCGGAATTGGTTCTCTGTGTGCGGAAGTTATGCATAAAGCAAATACATTTGTGGAAGTAAGTATTTATATAACTCATGCTATATATAGAAACTTGTTTCACTGTGTGAAGTGTTTATTACCCCATTCCATAAAAAAATTACACTATGGAAGGAAGCTACTACTGCACACTGAAAGTTTTTGTTAAACAACAATAAGCCTATAAATCATAAAACTAAATTAAATAAAATTATTTAATAATAATTTTTATCAATTTAAAAAAGAATTAATAATGTTGGGCTAGAATTTTTGCAGGTGATTGTAATCAATGTGGGAGGCACATGCTACAAATGGAAAAGACACATAATTACAAAATTGTGTTATGTATATCCAAAAGAGAGAGGAATAAGAATAAGAAGAAATAAAAAAAATGATTTCATTGTGTGGAGTGTGGTTTCCTCAATTTTCATACACAACATAATGGCATTAACGGTTAGATATCCTTTTGGCGAATCAATGGATTGACACCTAATCGAGAATGTAAATTCTATTACCTCTAAAATAACATTGATATAATCATGGAAATGATTGTTGAGATCATATAACATAGTTGTCATTTTTAGAAAATATTCACATTTCATTTGTTTTGTACATGGAGTAACAAGTTTCAGAATTTCAAGATTTGTTTTTAAACAATTTCTTCAATTTATCAGAAATGCCTAATTTACTATTTTTGAATTTTTATTTATTCAAAATGTTCCCTCAAACATATTTCATGCGCAGAATAATAACCATTACCGAAAATGGAAAAAATATTTTTAGTACAATCAAAAATTACTTAGATACTGAAAATCTAAAGCTTGAGAATTGTAATCCGATTTTCCAAAAATATATGGCCAATTTTCTAAAAATTGTGTAGAGTTTTCTATTTTTTTCTAGCCAGACTATGGCTTGTTTATATTATATGAATTATTTCTACTATTTCTCGTAAATGTAGACTTTGGTATACTGGATTTTTATATACTAAAAGTTTCATATAGAAGAGATTTCACATGCAGAGTAGTAACAGGTGTTGGTTGTTTAGTGTATCGATGATATATACCTGAAGTGTAATGAAAACATCGTTGGTTGACAAAAAATTTTAAAATTACAGAGAAAAAATGGCTTCAAGAGGAAGGAAATATGCTATTTTCATTAATACTATTAACTCACGTGTTCTCATTGACCAGATATTTTAGTAATTAGTTGTGCATCAGCGATATCCGAATATGAATATATAGGAGAAAAATAACAATAAGATTTGATGTACCATATTAGCAAATTTTGCATGCATTCCAAAAGTATTTCACTCAGAGAAATTGTTTATTTATGTGCAAAGAAATTTGATTTAATAAAAAAATAATAATAATACTAGCCAAATATACTTTTATTTCTTTGACTTAAAATACATTCACGATGATATTGATATCAGCCACTGACTTTGGATATGCTCTTAGATTTATCAAAAGAAAATATTTTCTCAGAATAACTAGCAGGTGGCTTGAAAATCATTCAAGAGTTCATTTCACCAGCTTATGAGGTTCCTTATAATATTTATTCTCTATATATTACTTTGTTTAGAGAACCATTGAGAGAGTTTTTCTTGTTTTATGTGAGTTTAATGGGCTAATAAACTATGACCAATGGCCCAAAATCCATTCTCTATGTGCTCCATTATTTATATAAAAATACTTTTATATTCGACTAGGATGATCTTGTTTCAAATGTATTGTATTTTCAGTTAATGATTTTTTTTTAAAACAAATAGATTCTTCATGATCGCATATATGATAATAGTCTTCATGTCGAGTCATACTTTTAATGAATTTTCACATAGACCTAATTTTAATTTTGACCAAGAAACAATTCATTTCTGTTATCCCATATTGTAGAGGCGGGAAGCTATTTCAATTATTTGTCTAATTCAAGAATTTTTTTTATTGCAAGTTATTTGCATGATATCTAGATGAGAGCCCAATCAAATATAGGGTGAAGCACAAGTTTTCCTTTGGGTAAAATGGATACATGAAGAAAGAGGAAATAATAAATTTATTAGATTTGATGGGTTTTGAGCTAAACCACTATTACTTCCAATAATTGTTATGGATATGCATTTTTTTCTTAAGTTTGCAGGAAATAATATGATTGGAAAGTTAAATTTGAACAAACAAAAAAAAGATTCGTTTATTTTCCATTTATAGTTGGATGAGTAATCATGAATAGTGCAGGCCATGTTGAAGAGTTTTCAAAGTCTTCTAATTGTTTTGATTTAGAGGAAGATGAAGGATGGAGAGATGTTGATCCAGTAGGCTTATTTATCACACATCTAGGTTCCATAAAATGAAATACCTTGTTGAAATTTTTTTTAAGTGAAACCGAAAAGATTCATAGTGGTCCAAGAAATAATCAAGAAGCACTAATGACTATTAGAGAAATTTTTGAAGAATTAAGTATCAGCACTGAAGCAAAGTGGAAGAAAAGTGGCAGAAAACCTTTGCAATATTCTGTTAGCCTATCCAAAACTACTCTAGAATCATCTTCAAGTAAAAGAAAATGAAAATATACCAAAGTTTCAAAGATAATTCAAAATTAGCTATTAGATACCAGAGAGGACAAGGAGCCTCATAGAACATTTACTGTATATAAAGTTCACATGATTGAATTGGAAAAATGATAAAGTATTGTACAAACAAGAAGAAATCATGAAGTTATGAAAGGGGAAGTTGAAAATCCATTACTTGATTAGATCAGTACTACTTTGAACAAAATTATGAAATTAACGAAGAAAATTTCAAAAGAATATCCTATTTTCGATGATCAGTTCGCCACTTTTGCTCATGCAAACTATAAGAAGGACATTAAAATATTGAAAAATGAAAAAGAATGGATGAGTGGTAAAAAATGATTGATAAAGCATAAACGAATTTCCATATGTCGAGAATTACAACCCCATATGTTTTTACATTCCGTGAAGCTATCAGGAATGCACCTAATGTATCTGTTAAGAAATAAGAAGCAGAGAACCTGGTATTGAAAGAAATAATAAAAAATATAGAAAATGATCTAAATTCAAGTCATTTTTTGATGAATCCAATCAAAAAACACACATAGTGATTTTCAATTCCCACTTCTAGCACATCTTGTGGCTATATTATATCTCTTCAGCTGGTTATTATAGTCGAATTTCATATTTTCACTAATATATGATAGAAGAAATCAACTCATTTATCGATTTGGTGAGAAGTAATATTAACAAAGAAAATAATTTATTTAACAATGACTTACTTGCGAGAGGTCAAAGGATTGAATTGTTGTCTAATTTGGACAAGAAAAATAAATAACTACGAAATTCTAATCGAGTGAGGAAAATTAAAGTTAGACAGTCCAAAAGAAACAATACACTAGAAAACATTATTTTTGAATGTGAGAGTGTAAATAATGTGAGAAGTGATGTGTTTCTGAAGGAAATGCAAAATTTTCAAGATCTAGACATCCCATGCATCATACATAATTCTAAATTGATCACATAATATGCACTAACATTTGAATTGGATAAGATAAAACAGTGAATGGAAAAAACGTTCGATGATATAATTGATTTTACTTCAGAATAAATTAGCAAATGGCTAGTTGGATTTGTTAGTATTAATGACAAGGAGATTGTTTTAATTTCTCAGTTCCAAGAGGAGGAGATGAATATCGAAAATAAATTATGTTGAATAAACACACACCATTAACGCAAATAAAAACACATAGATTTATACCCAAACACAGTCATGGCAGAAAAGGTTTTAGCCTCACGACTTCCTCACATATTTTCTCATTTTTAAAATAATGTAATATTACAATTAAATAGATGAGGAGACTATGTCTCAAGATAGTTCGTTCTATCTTGGACGCTTTGGTTGAGACAATTTCTCAACCATACACACACCAATCTAGGAGCTACCTAAACTAACTCCTAACTTAGAGGAACAACGCAATCTAGAGATTTAGGTATAAACTCCTAACTTTTGTTATTTAATTTATTTATTTTGGATTTATAATTTTTTTATGAGAGAGGCTAAAAAAATATTCAATCAACATGTGAGGATAGAGATTATAACATGACCAATGAAATAATTTATTGAATCTAAGTTGAAGATATTGGTTCAATAGGCCATGCATTCGAAAGACACCCGATATTGAAAAAATTAACATATATGCTTTCAAAAATTGTAACTTTCCTTAAATATTTACATATTCATTTTTTTTTACTAGTATTTATTCATCATGATTTGTTAATTTTATTAATGTCACATATTTTGGTTGTTGAATGTAGTTCCTTGCCCTCTTTGTGCAGTTCCCTGTTTCCATGTTACTGTCAACCCATTTAATTTTTCTAGATGCAGTAGTAGGTAGTTAAAGAGAAGATGTCATAATATAATAGTGAATGTGTTGGCTTGATGCGATCTAGGCTGAGGTTTCGATATGGCTACATGAACCAACAAAACCCACTATTACTGGCCTTTTTAGCAACAATCTACTGTGCAGACCGAGGTCTCACCTGAGGCAATATATGTGGATGTTAGTATGAGTTTTATGCATCATAGGGATAATGGACTATATGGATTTAGGTCCTCTCTTCCTTTCAATACTTGATAAGCCTTCACAGAATAGATCTACTAATTAAATAGTCGAAGTTCAACACTTCTGTTGATGTAACTTTCTCATTGTTCGATCTTTCTTCAACAAGCATAAAACAACATAAATAACCATAAATAGGACTTCATGATGAAATTATAAGTAAAAAAAAAAATTAACATAGAATGAAATTAAATATAACACATAAAATAAAACATAGATCTATGTTCAAGATTCTTTCATTAATGCTCATATTTCCCCAATATAATCAATTCCACCCTATGCACTTAGCTGCAGGGGTTTCGGCACTCAACGACACACTTCCTAAGGTCTCTGTGCACTCAGCTGCAACAGCCTTTCCTCTAACTGAAATAGCAGAACATAGAACCAAAAAAATATTACACCCAATTGCATCACATATCAAATATATCATTCACATATATCAATATTATTCTTGACTTCTTATATTGTCTCTACATTTACAATACCATGGTCCAGAAACCATGGGCAGAGTTCAACATATACAAAATATTCTCATTATTTTACAAAATAAGGGCCTAACCCACTCCAAAGCCCCTCAGACTCTAACTTAACTCTATGTTGCATGCTCTACTCCTTGGTTCATGGAGTGTTTCTCAAAATGTTTCCTCGAGGGGTACTATTTCCAACATTCCCCTAACAAAAAAAAATGACTTTTTGTGAGTCACTCTGTTGATGCACCCTCGATATTTGCTTTGATACCACTAAAGGCATCCTTCAGAGGTGGAATTGATTTGGCGTATTGTTTTTCTACTTCTTGGTCTTTGTTAAGCAACTTCTCAGTAGTTGGCCCTGTAAGCTTGCTTGCAATATCCTTTTGTGTTTGTCACATCCCCTTCAACTGTTTCTCTACAGTCTATGAGATTTGACTAGCTTCGACTTCCCATTGCTGCATTCTGGCTGAGATAAGTTGTTATTTTCTACGTAGCTCATTAATCTGTCCCTACAAAAAGTTACCTTCTTGGAGACGAGTATACCACTGTATTGGTGCTAAGGTCTTTGTTGTGACCTTGATCTAAACCATCTATTCTATGTTTTCATGGATTTACTTCTCGATCTTTTTCACATGCGAGTCCTCCTGCAATGACACCCAAACATCCATAACGTATTAAAAAAATTTAAGGAATTCTTGTACTATTGAGTCAATATTATCATGGGCAGCCTTTATCTCAACTGCGCGCTGCTCCTAGACCTCTCATGGAGTGGAGGGTTTCAACTGCATTTGCAACTCCATTATCTTTTCTTCATGTAGTATAGGGTCTATAAATGTGCCAGCATTTAATTTTTCAGTCGGGATAGTTGATGAACTTCGAGATGCAACACTTGAAATGCCAAAGAGAGCCCCTGGAGACCTGCAAAACAAATTCTAGTTTATCATCTGCATTAATCTCAGAAATAAATGAAATGCTACACTAAAATATAATTCAAGAAACACCAATCTAACAATTAAAGTCATGTGGGAAAAAAAACTAAATCCTATACTATCAAAGCAAAAGGAAATTATATGTACGAGAAAATAGAAGAGAAATTAGAACTGTAAACCAAGTAGTGTTGACACAATATCAAAATACTGTAAATGTTGGAATAAATTCAAAATAAATTCAAACCCATTCTACTTGTACTAATTCTACCTGCACTAATTATACCTGCACTAATTCTTCCTGCACTAATTCTGCTTGCATTAAACTCTGTGTTAAATTGAACCTGAAGGCATCAAAAACATAGTGAGTAAATATATAGTGTAAATAAATTGTAAAGAAATTGATTCAATATGAATCTATTACCTTTATTGTCCCCAAAGATTAATCTTGTAAAACTATCTAGAAGCTTAAAGGAAAATAAGTACTATCGTTTTCAATGTAACGTAGTTTCCATCACAGCAACAGAAATTTATATGTGATTTTTGCTTCCATAAACACTAAAATAGATCTTAGGTTCTCGAATATGAATTAAATGTGTTTGGGTCAATTAAAGGAATTAAAGTTGCATGTTATAGCTCTTAAGGGATGCAATCCGATTCAATATAAATAAAAAAATATTTTGAGCGCAAGCACTAGTATTCAATGCAGCAAATCAATAAATTTTTCAATTTAAAGGAAAATGTTGCAGCAAATTAAAAAACACCAATTTGAAGAAGGAAAGAGACTGTAAACGATTAAATAAACTTCACAAAATAAATAATAATTATAATTATAATTATTTTAAGATATGTAGAGCAATGTCGATCTGGTCAGACAGCCAACCCAGCCAGCTTGCGTGCTCTATTCGTAACTTGGTTCACATAGAAATTAAAACCATGGGGTGCAATAAATAAATGAATAAAGCATGCTGGAAATTGCTTGGATTAATTCTTGAAAAACAATCTTTACACTTTGCAAACAACACTTAGCTCCAAAAAGACAAGAGGAGTGATCCACTGGTTATAAAATGCATGAGGCTACACTGGGACCGACTCCTCGCTCCTAAACATCTCCTTTTGTGCCTGTATGTGCTTCCATATTCCCCTTG
>JAXQQM020082721.1:0-18510 GCA_034641835.2 Pinus albicaulis | reverse complement strand
ACTAGAAACTTATGGCCCAATTTTGTGGCCTTTGCCTCTATTTCGACACATAGTCACCATAAGAAACGCTTGATTTGAGGGGAAAAATGTGGTTAACCATTATATGCCAATTCGATGCTTTTCCAAAGTGTCATGTCTGAAACACTTTTTCGACGTTTTTGCAAGTGTTGCTGAATTCAGACGTTTATAAGCATCGGTATTAGATGGCTCATGATGGTCTTCGTGATCACCAACTTTTGGTCTTCTGACGAACCAAAACTGTCGGTATTCCAACGATCACCAACTTTCGGTCTTCCGACACCTTTCATGTTTTCAAAAAAACGTCACAATTCTAATGTTATGGCTTCCAACGTTTAATTCTGACGTTTTACAAACTGTCGCAATTCCGACAAAATATCATCCGACGTTTAGAGCGTCATTTGTCCGACGCTTATGTAACATTGATTTACCTATGAAAAAGTTAAAAATATTTATAAAAAAAACGTCGCTCTTTCGATGATAGAGGTGTTAGCCCTCCAACGAAAAAGTAAAAATATTAAAAAAAAAATAACATCGCTCTTCCGACGATCGAGGCATCAGTCTTCCGAAAAAAATATCAAAATATTAAAAAAAAATAACATCGCTCTTTTGACGTCTAAGGCATCGGTCTTTCGACGGCACATTACAAAAATTTAAAAAAAAAAATCACAGTAGGTAAAAACTTATGGTAAATATAATGAATCATGCAGCAGCTAGTATTATGGGATGGTGTCGATCCAGAAAACTTCTTCAAACACAAATTTGAGAAAATTCCATATTATTTTATATGTATCGATCGAGTATCTATGAGTTCAAAATATCATTATTGAAGTTGGTGTTACATTTTCTTTTGTTACTGACCTATGTCTTGTGAGTGTGGTTATTTGGTAATGTGAGTGGGTCTTAATCCAATGACTTCAGCTTAATCCAATGAATTTAAGACAATAGACCACCATAATAGAGCCAACGCCTTCGGGCCAATACATGACCCAAGCTTATAGGAAAACAAGTTCATACTAGTACATGACCAGAGCTTCCGATTCAAAGCCTTTGATCCAATGCACAACCATATTAAAGCCAACGCCTTTGACCCAAATCATAATAGAAATTATGATCCAATTCATAACAGAGCTCGGAAAACTATACTAGATCTTACATATTCAAGCCCATATACAATCATAATAGAGATTATGAGCCAATTCCTTCAAGACAAATTACAACAGGGTTTATGGGCCAACACATTCAGTCCAAATCATAAAAATACTTACCAAACAATGCCTTTAGGCTACAGGTATATTTATTTTCACACCCAATTTAATTCCGCCAAATGTTCAACAATGAAAACAGATGTATAGAGCAGCATCAGTTGTAGCTTCTACAATCGGGTTAGTAGCTTCGACCCTTTCTGAAGCCCTAATTTTAGATTCTCTTATTTATTCAACAATGAAAACAATGTCTGCAATCCAAGTTATCTACAATCCTAAATCTTACAGGGTTTAAGGCCATAAATTGTTGGGTTATTGTTTTTTATGGTTTAGTTTATAAGTCCAAGCATTATGAAAACATCCATTGTTCAGAGATTACATTGGCTAAAGACAACTTTATTGTTTGTTTGGATGTATGCAGGAGGCGGAGCTCTCATATACAGGTACCTTGATCTGATCAAGTCTTAGTATCCGATCCAGTCCTAGTAGTAGTGGAGTTACTAATCTTAGTTAGATTGGAATTACACCTTGCAATTTGATAAGAGTTTGTATTGCCTGATGAACAAAATGCAACTTTAATTGCAACCAAAAAAAAGGCAATCCTCTTGCAGAGTCCATAAAGGTGGTAGTTCTATATGGCCAGGCTTCACTTGAACAAACATGTCTGCCATTACATTTTTAGTCTACTCTGCCAGACAGAGCTGAGGCAAGGATGAAATGCATGCTCAAGAGTTCAACTTTCAGGGAAAAAACTTGAGAAATTTAAAGAAATTGCACCTAAAATTCTTAGTAACACCTACCTTCATTGGAAATGGCACTTTTGGTACATATAAACAGTAGTAAAAATGAATAGATGAGAAATAAAGGAAGAAAAACTGGACTCAATGCCTGGCTTGGACCTACAAGATGAGAAATAAAGGCACGTTGACAGGCCATCTCACATAGACTTGTCAGGAAAATGCAATTTTATGGAAAACAGCAACGCAAGCCACACATCTCAAAACAGAACCCACACAATGCAACATAGCAAGCAAGAATGCTCGTCTTGTACAAGGGTAACCCAATAATCACTAGAATGTTATATCGATATGTAATAAGTTGTGATGGCTTGGCATTGATGAGAAAAATGGGAAAGACGTTAAAAATAATAAAATAAATATAGGAATATGGAAAGGAGGGATGGATAACTTAAAGGCCATAGAGTATGATGAAAATACACGATACAGTTTTGACAACAAGAGTCAACGATGATACACTAAAACCACCCAATAAAAAAAACACTGCCAGCTGTACCTATAAAAGAAACATTATAATAACAAAAAATTGTGTATCTAGTACCAACAATTTTGACAGCAAGAGGCAACAATGATACACTAAAACCACCCAATAAAAAAAAACATTGCAAGCTGTACCTATAAAAGAAACATTATAATAACAAAAAATTGCGTATCTAGTACCAACAGCCTGCAAGCTAGTACTAGCAGGAACTTGTGACTTGGCAAGGGATAAAATATCCAGACACTCACATACAGTGGTTCCACTCCATGGGGTGTGCCCAACTTTCAAGCCTCATATCACAACAAACCAATATTAATCATTCAAACATGTGCAGACCTGAGGCCTCCAAGGAGGAAACACATTCTTAACAATAGGCCCACTCAAGTTGTGCATATACATGAAACAATTGGTAATAAAATGTCCATTCTTTGGATACTGGAAACAATTGGTAATAAAATTTCCATTCTTTGGGTACTGGAATATATATACAGTGGAAATTTCCAAAGAGATTTTCCTTGACTAAACTAAATTAGTGCAATGGAAATCACAAACACTGAATACATGGGTTTAGCTTTAAAGAAGCAGAAGGCAACACAATATTGCTTGAGCTCCTGGAGTTTGCAATTTTCCCTGTGTAACCTTATTGGAACCAAGTGCCATGACCTCACACTTTCCAAGTTATGATACAAGACAGTTTCCAAGAAGTGTGAATCAGAACACCCTAGCACGTTTATTCCATTTCCCAAGGGTATTGCTTTTTGAAGGAGTTGGACTAACAAAATTTGTTTTTATCAAATGTGCTTGCTCAACTTGTTATCCAGATGCCATAGTTCCAATATTAGTAAAGGAAAAATCCTGCAATATATCTGTATTAAAAAAAATGTATATAAGCTTCTAAAATACAGAAGTGGTTGGAATCCAATCTCCTTTAAGGCTAAAAATTTGTATTCTCATTCGAAGGGAAAAAATATAATGACAGCTTTTGGTGTTCAAGAAGTCACTTAAGATTCTAGAAGTTTGTACTACTAAAGAAAATACATTCTTTCTGCCATAGAGCCTAGGAAAAATTAAAATATTAACACTACAAGCAAGCCTTTCAAACATTTCTCGGCCTACACAAAATCATTCAAAGTCTTCTGGGTTGTTTTCAGAGGTCATTCAATGCTCTTCCTGCTATGACCATAATTTCTTTGGATAATCACACATCGTGATTTCCACTCCTGATAAACACAACTAAATTCTTTATCATCTGCTCCTTTATGAGTTTTCACAACATGGACAAGCTTTTACTTTGCATGCCGGCAGTCAGAGTGCTTATTTGAAAGTAGAATTGTAGATCCCCCAACACGAAACAATAAATTTTTATTTTAGTAAAGTTGAAAAAAATGGTAGTTCTAGAGAGAAATGTGAAGGGGAAATGTCATGAATTTCTCATTGAAACAATTCCCACAAATGAATTTTATACAAATAATAATGAAATTTCCTTATGCTACTACTAGCCTACCTACAAAGTCTGAATGAGAAAATCTATAAAAATGAAAAATCCCTCTTAAAGCTTGGGATGTGGCATATTTTGGAAATTCAAATGATGCATATACAACTTGAAGATGCAATAGTATGGAAGTGCCTCTAATCTCTGTTACGGGGTTACGTCAATGGATGACCCCGACCCCAATAGTTGACGGATCCTGGGTCCCTGGTCCCTGGAGCTTTTCGAAATGGATTTTATAATGAGCCATGCGATCCAGGGTTTTGAATTTTTTTTCCCCTGGTTTAGCTATCCTTATATTTTAATCTAGGGGGGGGATTTCAAACTTATTTATATCGTTGGAAAGCTTCTCCAGAAGAATCTCTAATTGAGTGGGTCCAATATGATCTCTGAGCTCATCTGTAACTCTAAAAATGACTCCAACCTCCGTTGCGATTTCTACTTCAACCCCTTAATTATATGGAGCTTAAGAGAAAAAAAATAGGAGGGCAAAACACATACATCAATATCCTAATCTCGAACTTAATTCAATTAAAAAGCGACATCGAAGATTATCTAGTTTGGTTAAAAACTCTCAAGAGCTAGGATTTTACTACAAAACTGGGTTATGGAATATTTTATTTTGTCTACTTTCACATGAGAAAAAAATGGTGGTGGAGTGCACTTTGGAAACTTCATGCCCCCTAAAATGAAAAATCACATTTTAGCTTGCCTTCAATAATAAAATTCTTACCTCGTACAATGGTTTAAATAGGGGTTGGGTTCAACCAAGTATATGTACATTATGCAGATGTTCTAAAGTGAATATCTCACTTCCTTTTTATTGTTTGTCCTTACATGGTGCATGTATGCGACAAGGTCCTCATCAATCCTAGTTCTAATTTTTCCTAGAATTTTTTCGATCTGGAGGAATGTTTTACTGAATGGAAAGGAGACTATCCTAGTGCTCCATTTGAGGCCTTTCACTGCATCCTCATTAACAACATTTGGTGCGCAAGAAATAATTTCTTTTTTTGCTCACTTGACATTCCTGCATATATCATTGTTGGCCTTATTACAAGATCTGTTTTGAGTTTAAGACAAAACCAAAGTTAAAATCTAATTGATAGCAAAAGTGGTGTGTTGGTATTAAGGAGAGCTGGTCTCTATTTTTTATCTGTAATTTCTCACCAAGGGTTTCTACTCAAATTTCATATTTTAATTTCATTTATCAAATTCGTGGAATTTGATAATGAAATACCATAAGCTAATGGTATATAACCTCCCCAAATAATATGGTCTTGGTTCCTTTTTACATAAAGCACTCAAATATGTATCACACCTTATCAACACCTTAATAATATATTATTCCTTCCAATAATACTTCAATCCATTTTTTATTATGAAATAACCCTTTTGCCATTGCGCGAACACTGATTGGAGTATAACACTGAGGGAGTCTTCTTTAACTTCGGTTCTATGAAATAAAGCGCTCGCAATTATAATTCACTTCAAAAGCACTAAACTGTAACTTGAACCCTCCTTCGGAAAATGGCATTAAGGTATATGAACCGACATTCACATCCTTTGTTAAAAAAATACCAAGTTCAACTTAATATAATGAACCCATTAGACTTCCGACATAAAACACTTTGGCTGCATTATCACTCTGGTCATAGTATTAAAATGTCATAACAATGGTCCGAATATTTTAACAAACGCCAACCTTTGGACTTATATCATTAACCCCATTAATTCTACCAACACGACATGCATTGCATTCCATGGGCCCCACACATCCATTATTCGAATTTTATGAATCAAATAAATGTTTAATATTGCAAAACCATTGGGCCATACCTTATGTTAATGACCGTGCACCTCACTAAGCGATTACCCTTGGATCAGGTGCACTCCAGATCAGATGGATCTCATCAATATCGCGTTTTTTTGTTCACAGGACGTTAGCGTTCCAGAAAAACGCGTTATGGGTGGTTTTGGACTGGTGACATGGCACGAATATATTGGACCACGTTTTTTTTGAGTGGTTTCACCTTCGGACCAATGCCGCGCGATACTTCCGGTTTCCTCTTCCAAAACCGCCTTCGCTAAGACCGGTATTTGAACAGTGTTAACCCCGATTTTTCACTGCGTTTTGGTGCGTTTCTTCAGTTATTCTTCCGCACTTGGCATGGGTAATCGACCTCGTCGATTCGGCTCAATCCACCAATGAAACACCAGAATTATATCTGTCGAAAACTACTCCAACAGACAAAAGATTGAAATATGGTTTCGCTCTTCTCACAAAGTCACTTTTCAACAGAATCAAACCAATACATTCAATTCATTCGTTGAAGCGACTAGTCCAAAGATAATCAGAGGGGAAATAAAGGGATTTCATACAGACTCGACTCTTTTTCAGGTTACACACAAAACGCGAAGATTCAAAAGCATTCTGGAATTAAGTGCTTGCACACAGAGGCAATTGATTCAAATCAAAAGCATGATTTCGAATACATTCAGACAATAAGAGAGGCCCTTTCGCACAGAGAATAATACCCCCCAAATGCAATCAGTTTAACGCACAGAATTCAGGGTTTCGAAGGAACGAGTCCTTCGGGAGTTTTTCCAATAGCATGCGAATGCAATAACTCTACAATTCCTTTTTTTCTTTTCTTATTAACTAGAGATCGATCTCTCAAACCCAGTCTTCGACTATGAAATCCCCAAATGAACCTTTAGACCTCTACTTCATTTATCCGTTCATTAACTACTAATACAATAACTTCAAATGTGATATGCATCCGGCAATCGTTGCTTCAACAACATCGATATGCTCTAAATTAATACAAATTTACCCAGTCACACAGAATTCAAATACATACACTTCACACAGAATTCATAAACAAATACTTCATCTATTCATGTGAACTCAATTTCAAAAGCATTCCTGGTCCTGGCCAGATATTCAAGTTCGATGGCCCCTTCTCCTCTCAATAATCAGTCTCTTCAACTCTGAGTTCTACTCTGTCCTTCATGCTTACATTTATACAAAATGAGGACCTGAATCGATTCAGGTTCCTTTACAGCTTGACAAAGGCTCTTAAACTTCCTAAATTCTAAATTTAGACTCAAACCCTAAATAACTGAACTGATCCTTCATCTTCCTAACTTAATCAACTCCTTCTAATTTATTCAAAATACTAATATTTACATGATAATTTAAAAACATAAGACCCCCCTAGGTCTTATAGAAGTGTAAAGTATTTCTAGAGCCTAATGACCCTGCATCACTAATAGAGTTCTGGTTTACCCTCAACCTAATCTAGTGATTCCCTGGGTTAATTTTTACAACACAACTCAAGTTCATTTGTCAAAACACAAAGTCAATGTGTTATTGTATTTATCTCAGTATCACTTATTTCATGCAAGAAATTCCCTTGGGAGGGGATCAAACAACAAGGGATAATTTATTGCTATGTGTACTTTGTTATTTGTTGCGTCACAAAAATATTTTAAGAAATTGCAAGTTATGGGAGATTCTAAGTTCGTAGTCGACTCGGTTAAAACAATAAGGTGGATGTTGAGAATGTCTTCTTTCAACCCTTGCTTTAGGATATTAGAGAACCTCTTCAGTCCTTTCAATGGACCTCCTTCGCACATGTGATCAAAGAATTAAACATGAAGGTTTATGCCCTCTCGAATGAGGCTGTGGAGATGCCTATAGGGTCTTTTATATAAATTATGGATGGAGAAGAAGTGGATCAAATGGATTTCAAAGCTAAACCATGTGAGATACCTTGAAATGGGGACCAATAAAAAATACCAAGATTGCAGAACTCGAAAGTGCATACATATCTAGGAGATACACGCAGATCTGAGGTTGAAATGTATGTATTAGAGTTTCAACTCATTTCGTTGGTTTCTCATTGTATAATCAATCAATGCAATAAGCCCAAGGACTATCGGTCGGTGATTTCACTGTTCGAAGTGCTTTCCAAACAACATTTTTGCACTTGAATCCACTTCCAAATGTAATCTACCAAATCTAATTTCCTTTTTGCATACATACATAACAAATTGAGCTTCAAGACGTGTTTCCAAAGAGATGTAGAGTCATCCTCGAAGCCTATACATGTATTGGCTTGAGATGAAATTTCTTCTAAAACTTATAGATCACTGCTCTTCCTCCAACATGAATACTAAAATGATCAAATGAAAGCTTAAAATCTAGAATATAGGGTTTTATATTCATATTGAAGACCTTTCTCCCAACTACGCTGGCAAAGAAAAGTAATTTCTCACTAACGGGAAGGAAAAGAGGTCCCAGAGTTGTGATATTAGTCTTCAATGCTCCTCTTGCGTGGCTTGGACCTGCAAGATGAGAAATAAAGGCACGTTGATAGGCCATCTCACATAGACCTGTCAGGACAATGCAATTTTATGGCAAGCAGCAACGCAAGCCACATAGAGGCCAGGATGTACGCAAGAGGCGGAGATTACATTGGCTAAAGATAGAGCTTTATTGTTTGTTTGGATGTATGCAGGAGGCGGAGCTCTCGTATACAGGTACCTTGATCTGATCAAGTCTTAGTATCTGATCCAGTCCTAGTAGTAGTGGAGTTGAGATCATCTAATCTTCTAGTCCTAGTAGTAGTGGAGTTCAACAATGAAAATGGTATCTGCAATCCAAGTTATCTCATTCACGAGCCCCTCCAGTTGAACAGATTTGCTTGAGCTTTTTTTATAACATTTGTGGGCAGAATCGCTGGCCCTGCAGCGAAATTGAACACGCGACCTTCATCCTACACTGGATTTGAGAATCCTATTTGTGGGGTTACAGAAGGTGGTGCCACGGCTGTGCATGTGATAGATAGGGTTTTGCGTGATGGGTCGTGGGTTTTTTCTCTCAGGTATAAGGATGGTGTGCATAGCTTGTTACCTGTGATTGAAGCTAGCATGGGCATAAAGGGTTATCAATTTTTTATGTAGGGTTATCAGTTTGACAGAAAGAGTTGATGAGTTCAGGATTCAAAAATGGGTATTGTTGAGGAGGTAAATCCCCTCTGCGGACAGAGGCGATCCCTACTAGCCCGGCAGGGGTCTAGCAACAAACAAACAATGTCATGACGCAGGTTCCTAATTACGAATGAAAAGGCTGTAGATAAGAGCCTACCTGGATTCCAACGCTAGGATCTGAAGAAGAAGCGTCCCCGTTCCTCAAGCTAGGCAGATCACAATCCCTCCACGATCTCCGCGGATGAACACCTGCACATAGAAGAAACGAACAAATACAAGCATAGAAACCAGCATACGTAACTAAACATCAGTCAGAAAGGACATTACTCGCATTAACATGATGGAAAACGGAGTGGAACCATAATCATAATCATCTATTAAATAACCGGCGAAGAAAGATTACAACCAAGTTCTGACGTCGCGGTCTCCTTCGGACGGGTTTCCAATCGTCCACGTCTCGCAAAGCTTCATGAGGAAAGGAAAACCTCTCCGAGTCTCGTGACAATGGTCTCCTTACTTGAGTCAGCCTTAAGGGAAAGAGGTGCCTGACACAAAAAGCTCTTGGGAATATGGAGATTCGAGCTTAGGCGCTAGGGCTATCGGCCTTTCGGCCCCCTCATCCCATTGGATGAAGGCTATATTTATAGAGGAGAGGAGGAGGTTGGGATCCCTACAATAGTGGAAGGGAGGCCTTATCCTTTGGGAGGTTCCCCATATGGTGGAAACAAGAGGCCAAAGGAGGAAGGCCGTGGTTATTCAGTCGAAACCACTCCTAATGACTCATCCACGAAGTTGTTGTAATCGAAACTTTGCCTCCTTTTTTAAAAAACTTTCCAAAAGAAGATTGGCGCGGGTGCTTAACTGGGACAGAGCGCCAATTGGCGCGGGCTCAGTGTTAATTTTCCCCCATTGGCGCGAGTACATAATGGGCTACCAGCGCCAAGGAAAAACTAGGTGTTTTTAGGGGTCTGCTCAGGAAATGATCAACAGAAGGAATGTTGTCCTCATGGAAAGGGATGCAATAATGGTATTTGCAAGGCATGACACTATTCACAGGTCACAAAATGGGTCCTCCATTGTGCGGGACGGGGAATGGTAGGGACGGTGACAAATTACTGTGTAACAGATGCCCCCTAAAGTATGAGGCCCGAGAGAGAGAGGGGTGAAATTCTTTACGAGAACATGTTCAACTGAAGGCCCGCCGTCGGAAAACCTGCACAGAAAGATACAACTGATATCTCAAGTACATGATGTATATATATGGTATGGACGCAGCCATCCGAACAGAGTATGCTATAATCCGGATCTAGGGTATGGGCACAGCCATCCAACTAAGATCAAACAAATAGACTCAGGTATGGTCGCAGCCATCCAATCAGTGAGTCATGTACATAATGATAATAATCCACAATCGCAGCCTGGATTACAACAGACACAATCCAGGGTCTTGCGCTCCATCTCGACCCAAACAAAGTACAAGTTCAGGCATGTGAATATGTGAGTTGAAGTCGAACATGCAAGAACATCGTCTGATTACCAGCCAATGATGAAAGCTGTTAACAGACGCGAGAGAAACCACCAATAATGACAATGGTCCTCAAGGTACTACAGGTACAATCTACGGCGTGCGAATAAATGATTTGACGTCGAACACCCGCAGAATCACTCGATCGGAGGCCAATGATGTAAACCTCTCGTCGAATGCGACGAACCTGCCATTGAGGCATGCAGGCTCCAAGGTACCATAAGGAGTCTCTAGACCAACTTCCTGGATAATGAGTTGATGTCGACGGGAAGTGACCTTGATCGAAGGTGGGCCATAATGATTCCCACATCATCGACACGAGACAGAGGAACATGATGTTTTGTTGTGAATCAGGATCGTATGAGAATCAGAGGAAGGTTGATATTAGCAGAGGCCAACTTCTCTTGAACATATAAACGGCACGACAGTGGACTTGGCAGTATTTGACATCAACGGATCAGAGGTCATGGTGACGAGGCAATGAGCAGATGAGAGGTCAAAAGGGATTATCCAAACCCACGGAGGCAAAGTGAAGAAACGAGATGAGATGTCCCCAACCCGACACGAATGCGGACAAGTGCCATGTTCAAGAGCGACATACTGCCAATGACAACGACGATGGTTCCATTTTTCCCCCACCATTTCGGTGAGTACCTCTTTATTTTTACACAAGCTTGAAGAGGATACCATATGCTTGTCATATAAATCCGTCCTTCGGACGAATCCATCCTAGTGCATTTAACGAGTCCTAGGAAGGAGAAACTCGGAGAACGTCATTTCGACGAAATCCAATGTCATCAGGGTTTAACGAGTCTGACAAAGAAAGAACTCGGCGTCTTTTCATGTTTAGAGAGTTTGAAAAGACAGCGGAAAAGAAAACTCCACAGGTCCCTTTTCGTAAATAGTTTCCCAGATCCGAAAAGGTAGAAAACAATATCCGGGAAAACCTCCTAGTCGCGATAGGCTAGGGTATTCCTTTTCGTAATCGATCCAGCCCAGCCCGAAAAAGGGTTAAACTTATACTGGGTGAATGTCGATTCGTGTCCATTTTAACGAGATCGAAACGACAAGGGCCTCGGCAATCTTTTCATGTTTAGAGAGTCAGAAAAGAGCTGAAAGATGACTCCTCCTAGAGGAACGAGTGGTATAAAGGGTAGCTACTGGTTCCGGTAATGGTGGAACTACTCAAAACAAATAAAGGTCAAGAGGCTGGCTAACAAGACCACTCATCGCGGCGGTTCCTCGAGAACGGGTAAAACAACCAAGTGAAGGCATATGATCGACCAAGTAGATAGTGACGATGGAGTGAGAAAACCAAGGCTTATCTGGCGAAACAGGCTAATAAGATGGAAATCAAAAGGGGTAAAAAGGGAATGGTTTCATTTTTACACAAGCTTGAAATCAGGAAACTCTGCTTGAAGTTGGTTTCATTTTTACACAAGCTTGAAACAAAGATAAACTATGCTTGAAACTGGTTTCATTTTTACACAAGCTTGAAACGAAAACAAACTATGCTTGAAAAAGTAAGCATGCCCCCAGCATGGTGACTCAATTCGAGGTACATGCCCCCCAAGCTTCAATCCATATGAAAGGCAGATGGAGTGAAGGTTCAATTTATGAGATCAAGAGAAAGACTCGACTGGGATTTTACGAGAACTTATCAAAGACTCGAATTGAACGGGAACGTGTTTCATTGTTTTAACGAGGTTGACACATTAAAAGAACTATCCTTAGGACACCTTGTTTCATGGTTTAAGGAGCTTGACACAAGAAAACGAACTATGCTCCGAACACCTTGTTTCATTTTTTAAGGAGCTTGACACAAGAAGAGAGCTGTGCTCTAACAGCTGGTTTCATTTTAAAGAGGCATGCAAGGAGAGACGTACTCTGGCAAACATCAAAATGAACAAGAAGGCGGTGCTTCCAAGAGTTCCACTCCCGATGGAAGGAAAACATCCTGGAAGTCAGGACCCAATGCCCCCAGTACACTATGCACGACGGCGTCTTCACTGAGTACGGGCACAGGGTAGGTAGACACATAGTTGACCTGTGGTGGAGCAGATACAACGGGTGAATAAAAACCAGGAGGGGGTGATGGCAGACCAGTTGCCACATTAGGACCAAAGAACGAAAGCTGATCAATGGTCACGATCCGTCCTTCATGCGGAAAACAGACCACACGAAAAAGGGAGGAGACGAGCGCTCCCATGGCATAGGTGTAATCGCACCCCAAAAGTAGATTGAAATCCAAGGGGCCTGCAATGACCATCACGTCCATATGGACGGTTTTACCTCCCGAAGTAATAGGTAACCTTGGAAGGATCCCCAACGGTTGACTCGTTCTTGACCAGATGTCGACGAGTTACGCGTAGGGCGCAAGCGGCGGCGGGCCAAAAGCTTGCGGGTGGTTGATGACGGGAATACTAGCAGAGGCACCTTCAATTACATAATGGTCTTGGGTACAAACCCCTCACAAAGAGCACATGCGCGATTGCGAAAGGCACATAAGACGGAAGGCGAAATCCTGCAAATCGATTCCAGTCAAAGGAAGCGACCAAACTACTCGGAGGGGCTACCATCGACAAGCGAAGGTCTTCCCATGATGTTACGGTAGAAGAAGCCTCCTCCATGACCTCCATCTCGAAGGCGGGAGGAATATCCTCCGTAGCCTCCATCATGGGAGGCGGAGGAGGGGCTTCTTGAAGTACAGGGACAGGAGAATCTTTCTCCAAGTCTGAAGAATCTGAAGAGATCAGAAGGACATGGGGGGAGTGAGATCCACTCTCGACAGAAAATACCTGGTGCACCGTGGACGGGGCCAGTTCAACCGATCCTACGACCAATGGTTGGTCAGGGACGGATTCGTGAATTTGAATTTCTGGGGGAGTGGGATCGACCAAGGATAACTCTTGACCAATCATTGGATCAGCTGGCGGAGGACTCGAAGAAAGCCGATTATAACCAGGTGGAAGGCGTGGTGTAGAACCGGTTGAGTTGTCCAAAACTAGTTTGGCTTCATCCATATAAGGACAAAGGTGAATGGCATGGTGCCCTTCACACAACTTGCAGGGATTGGTGATCTTACCCTGCTTCTTAGGAGTCTTATCAGTACCAGTTGAAGATGTGCCCCCAACTTGACTCCCGGAAGCCAAAGGCAACGGTGGGCGGCCGTTGGACCATACTGCGAGCACCTTGGGAATGCCGAGCGGTCTCTAAGAAGATGGTCCCCAGGTACTATCACGAGAACTTGACTTTCAGTGGAGGTTGGAAGGTTTTAGCAGAGAGGAGGGGAGCTGACTCGGGCGATGGCTGCACATTTGACATAAACATCGGACTTCTTCTTCTTTGTCTTCTTCTTCTTCTTCTTAGCCACCTGGTTACTCGAATCCAGACTTTCACCGGGCGAAGTAGAAGAGGAGGACGCAGAAACAGGCGAAGAAGGGGAGAGGTCCACCTTGGAATCAACATGAGGTTGTTCAGGTGGAGGAACTGATTGAACAGTAGTGGAGACATTCGGGACAATAGAGGTTGAGAACAACCAAACAGGCAACCCAACAGTTAACCCAGGAAGGGACAACGTCGCCATGTAAGGAGCACCAACATTTCCAAAAGGAGAAAAATGACCAGGATTCCCTTCTGAAGGGATTCCTTGGTTGGTAAACTCTGAAAAGGTTGCCATCAAACTCAAAACCACACACGGGCTGAAAAAGAGTTAAGGTCACACGATCAAACGGTCAACAAGCAATATCTAAGCAGGCGTGTAATCGTGGGTGATTAATTTTACCACATTGGAAAGTAAGAAATTCTACCGTTTCATGTTTTAAGAGTCGAGAAACGATAAAAAGATGACTCTATCTCTTTCAGAGTTGACACAAGCGTGAAAGGACCAGCGCTTGACGGTCTTTTCAAGTTTAGGGAGTCAGAAAAGACCAAATGACTGCTCAGGAAAAACTAGGCACAAAGGGTGTACCAAATATCCGTGAACTGCAATATACACCTTGGTTTGAAAAATGAAACAGAAATCGACCAAGGACTTTCCGTACGTGCAGGTAGTCTCCCCGAATGCTGTGTTCGGTGTATCACGGGTATAGGGCGGCAGACTCGGCTTCCTGTGGATAAAGGGTTGAAAACCTAGAGGGGTCTCCCTTTATATACGCGACGGTACGGGGAGCACAAGTCCGTACTAGCGCTGTCTAAAGCCAACAGGCGAACGACAGCTGCTAGGTTTAACGACGCCGGAACACGTCTCTAGCCTAGACATTCTAAATATGTTTCGTTAAGTTCCAATGCTGCCTTAGGTTAATTGAATAAATTTTACAGTTGATCTTCAATTAAGTTTCAATTTCCAGGCCCTATCGTATGTAGTGTCTCAAAAGACGCCTAAATGCAAAGCTACATGAGAAAAGAAATCTTTTCAATTCGATGAATGCTATCTAGTTAAGGGAAGAGCTTCAAACAATGATGCAACAAACAGCAAAACTGAAAACGAAACTTTTCCAAACTAGATGACTTTCACTATCCAGAAGTATTCTAAAACATTCAACGAAGCAAATTATGCAATGTAATCTATGCAAAATTCTTTTTCCGAAAACTATGCAATTGTAATCTATGCACAATTTCCTTTTTCTTTTCAAATGATAAGAATGCACTCAATGCATTTTTCGATGAAATGAGAATCTACTTAATGCAAGCTTTTAACAAAAGAGAATGCACTCGAAGCGATTTTTAGTTTTCAATCACTAAACAATGTGATCTAAGTCCAATGATGAATCTCAAAAACACTTTTTGATGCAATGTGATCTAATGCATTTAAATGAAAAGCAAACTATGAGACGAAAACTAAAAGAACGCAAATCTTCTTAATGAAGGATGAAAGCAAAAGGGATGCAAACAAACACTAAGAATGCAATCGTTGTTTCAAAATACTTTGTGACAAAATCCCTCAAAATTTGACAAGACATATGCGGTCAAACACAAAAAGGACTTCCAAAGCAAGAGATCAAAACAAGGCATTCATTCCCTTTTACATCAAACAATCATAGAAAGAAGACATTCCAAACAATGAGCAATGTAATCTATGCTCATACAGAGGAAAGGCCGGAAGGGGAAGACACACTGGTGAAGGATTTAGGGAAAAAAATCTTCAAATTTCACACATCCTGAAATTGGCCCGACTTGTACATTGACAACTAGCGCCAAGTGGCGCGACTTGTACATGGACAACTAGCGCCAATGGCCAATTGGCACGGGTTGCTAACTGACAACAAGCGCCAATTCCTGAAAATGAAAAAACAAAGAATTTCTCCCAACCAAAACCAGACTTCCCACTTCAAGATGAATCTAAAACAAACCCAGAAGCAAAATACTGACCAAAATAAACTTCCGAACAAGGATAACCCTACCACCTACAGGAAATGGTGCGACTGTCTGGCTGTAATCCGCGCCAGACAGGGGATGGCGCGAGTAATGAACTGGCAACCTGCGCCAATTGGCGCGACTGTCAGGTTATAAACCACGCCAATCAAGCCAACCATGAAAAGATGAAAATCCAGAAAAATAGAGGTCAGATCTGATCCTCTGGGGTTGAACCAAAAGCCAAAACACAAAAAGAACCCAACCCAGAAGGCTGACCAAGCAAGGAAAATCAAGAGACAAACGGCAAGGCGAGACAAAGACTCCAAGCTGTTCAGTCCGTAAACCAAACCGGAGATTGACTGAAGTAGCGTTGATCTACTCCGCTAATGCAGGGCAAAAGCGTTTCGAAGGCTATCTGGCTGTACTTCAGGCTCCGTCTAAAGTTTACAAATCAAACAACAAGCTGGATCCCCAGCGGAGTCGCCAATTTGTTGAGGAGGTAAATCCCCTCTGCGGACAGAGGCGATCCCTACTAGCCCAGCAGGGGTCTAGCAACAAACAAACAATGTCATGACGCAGTTCCTAATTACGAATGAAAAGGCTGGAGATAGAAGCCTACCTGGATTCCAACGCTAGGATCTGAAGAAGAAGCGTCCCCGTTCCTCAGCCTCAACATATCACAATCCCTCCATGATCTCCGCGGATGAACACCTGCACATGGAAGAAACGAACAGATACAAGCATAGAAACCGGCATACGTAACTAAACATCAGTCAGAAAGGACATTACTCGCATTAACATGATGGAAAACGGAGTGGAACCATAATCATAATCATCTATTAAATAACCAGCGAAGAAAGATTACAACCAAGTTCTGACGTCGCGGTCTCCTTCGGACGGGTCTCCAATAGTCCACGTCTCGCAAAGCTCGCCAAGGAAAGGGAAAACCTCTCCAGAGTCTCGTGACAATGGTCTCCTTACTTGAGTCAGCCTTAAGGGAAAGAGAGGGTGCTTTACAACACAAAGGCTCTTGGGAATATGGAGATTCAGAGCTTAGGCACTTCAAGACTCTCAGCCCTTCCCCCTTTCAGCCCCTTCATCAATGGATGAAGGATATATTTATAGAGGAGAGGAGGAAGTTGGGATCCCCTACAATAGTGGAAGGGAGGCCTTATCCTTTGGGAGGTTCCCCATATGGTGGAAACAAGAGGCCAAAGGAGGAAGGCCGTGGTTATTCAGTCGAAACCACTCCTGATGACTCATCCGCGAAGTTGTTGTAATCGAAACTTCGCCTCCTTTTTTAAAAAACTTTCCATAAACAGAGTGGCGCGGGTGCAACACTGGGACAGAGCGCCAATTGGCGCGGGCTCAGTGTTAATTTTCCCCCATTGGCGCGAGTACATAACGGGCTACCAGCGCCAATGCAAAAACATGTGTTTTTAGGGGTCTGTTCAGGAAATGATAAACAGGAGGAATGTTGTCCTCATGGAAAGGGATGCAATGAAGGTATTTTCAAGGCTTGACATTGCTCACAGGTCACATAATGGGTCCTCCATTGTGCGGGACGGGGAATGGTAGGGATGGTGACAAATTACTGTGTAACAATTACTCTCCGGCTAATAAAATGCACCATAACCAAATGGGCAGAAGTAGAAAGTAACAAAACCAATGGGCAAACAAATAACCAAAGAAACCTAAAGGGCATTGCATTATCATTGGATAAACACAAAAACTTAACTTACCGCATCCTTCCTCCAAAACTGCGATAGTATGGCCGCATCCTTCCTCCAAACTGGCATTAAACACCATGTTGAAGCACACACATGGTGTATGAGAGAAGAATGCACACACAAGAGAAACAACACACAATGAAAGATAAGCGTGAGGCTTTCTTATTTTCCATTATACAAAGATGTACATTTATAGTACGATGGTGTGACTCTTGGTTTCATATTCCAAGGTCACTTGGACTCCATTGTGACTTTTCGAATTCCACACCTACCCATGAGGATTAGGTGTTCCAACATCCCCCCTTAATCCGAAGGGGTATGTGTGAGTCCAAGAAAAGAGTTGTAATACAAATCTGCAAAGTATACATGGCAGCACTTGGCTGAATCAACTCTCTGAAATGTTGGAAAAAGAGGTGGTTTTAGGATGACCACAAACACTGGAACGCAAAACATGTTGCAGTTCCCGGAACTCTTCCAAAACTGGCAAGAAGCTGAAGGCTTCTGCTAGAGGAATTGTCCCTCATAAAAAGGGAGACCTTCGACCTAAAAGAAGGGAGGTCTACGACCTGTGGTGGTTTTAGGTTGTCCACCAACCAAAGATGATGGTTTTAGGTTATCCACCAACTGAAAATGATGGTTTTAGGTTATCCACCAACCGAAGGTATGCTCATGGGCATCCGTATCTCTGGCTACATCTCTGAATCCGGAATGACGAATTGTGGCTCAGGCTCGCTTGAACTGCTGGCTACAACTCTGAACATGGAATGAGAGATTGTGGCTCAGGCTCGCTTGATCTGATGTCGAAGCTTGTACATGACCACCATTTCCCCCCCTGTCAGGGACAAGGTGAGATGATGGCGAAAACTCAACTGCAAGTTTGTTCAATATCCGTGAACAAGTTCTAACATGTGT
>JAXQQM020084999.1:0-27793 GCA_034641835.2 Pinus albicaulis | reverse complement strand
GAGCAGATGAACCTTTCAGCTTCAGAGTCTCCCTTCTTCTATTCCCTCCATGAAAAGTGAGTGATCTGATGCTTTTCTGACCTCTGCCTTGCCATCAAACAAGTGGATGGAGTGTCCTTGCTGGCGGATTTGGACCAGGGACAACAAGTTTCTCCTCAACTCAGGGAGGTATAGAACCTCATGTAGAATATGATCTGGAAGACCAGGCAACTTAAGCCTGACTGTGCCAAGCCCTGATGGCTTGAGTTTGGATTTATCTGTGAAATATATTGCTCCATCAACTTTGTCAGTGAATTCTTCAAAAAAAATCTTTTCTAAATGTCATGTGACATGTTGCTCCCGAATCTAGCAACCAATCATCTCTCCATGAAGTAAATGAAACATCAAACAAGTCTTCAGTTACTCCATTGTTACAATGTGCTAGAACATAATGAGCGGATTCAGGTGCTTTACCTTTGTCTTGATTTCTTTGCTGCTCAATTTTCTCCCATGGTGTTCTGCATTTGGATGCATCATGTCCATCTCTATTGCAACGTGTGCAATGAAGATTGGATTTGTCAGCTTGTCTGCCCCCCCTTTCTATGAAGTTTCTTCTTCCTCTTCCTCTTCTGCCACCTCTTCCTCTGGATGAATCTGGAGCATGACTCTTTTCTCTATGTGCCAAGTATGCAGCCTCTTCGGAAGATGAAGGGACTGTCATCTTCCCAAAAGCTTTCTCTCTTTCTGCAAACTTTTTCTCAAGTGTATCGAAGGTGATATGCTCAAGGTTCCCACTTGCTTGCAAAGACTCAAGATAATGTGAGTAAGTCGGATATAATGCCTTAACATATGCTATGAGAGGTATGTCCATTTTTACACCAGTGTTATCAATATCATGCATGATCGATCTAACTTCTGAAGCTAAGGCAAGGGGATCATCATTCTTCATTTCAAGACTGAACAACTTAATCATCAATTGAAAATTTTCTAATTCTGAATGTGAGTCATAGAGTTCTTTTAGCTTGCTCAAGGCATCATAGGCATTTGAGAATGATGAAATGTGGCGACTCACCTCTTCATTTACGGAAGTTGCAATCAAGGCATAGGCCTTGCAGTTCTTGTTTTCCCAAATGGCGAGCTCTTTGTCTGAAGTGGGCTTTGCTGGTGGATTTCCTTCTTGTCCTTCACAGATTCCTCTCCAAAACTCATTAAAAATGAGTGTGTGTTTAATCTTTTGAGACCATTCAAGATAGTTCTCTTTGCTGGAGAGAACCACCCCAACAATGGATATGAGAGAATGCATTAGTTTGCTAGAAAAAATTCTTTTGAAGAGGAAAAAATTCTGCTAGAAAACTTTCAACTATGGAAATTTTCTCAATTTAAGGGGACAAAAACTCTTTGCTGGAGAATATACTGAATTTAAAAAGACAAAAAAATCTTTGCTAAAAACTGAATTCTGCACCAAAAAAAATATATGTATTTTTTTTGTTTGGAGAAAAAAAAATTTGTATGGGACGTAGTATTATGAAATGGGAGGGCGATATGGAATGTTATGGGAGGGCGATATTATGAAATGGGAGGGCGGTATGGAATGTTATGGGAGGGCGGTATAGAATAATGAATGGAGGGGCAGTATTATGGTGGGGCGTGGTATTAAAAGATTGGGAGCGGTATTACCATATGCAGCGTTGATACCATGACAGCGTAAATGTTTAATATCAGCGCGAAGGGGAGCGGTATTACCATAAGTTATTACAGCGTGAAGGGGAGCGGTATTAACAGTGATAAGGTGACAACGCTGTCTTAAAGGTGGAGGGGCGTAATAAAACGCTGGAGTGGTGTTAAAAACAATGCAACAACGTATTAAATATATATATATAAGAGAGCGTTGTATTGTATATGGGTGGTATTTTGTAACGCAGACAACATATGATATAGCAGCGTGGAGGGCGTGGAGGGCGGTATTTTATGACGGGACTGGTGTTATATAAGTAGGGGCGGTAATATCTGGTTGGGATTGATATGCTGTATCGACAGTCAGCATATATATAACATCGTATAAGGGTGTTAATGCGGTATTGTAGTGTTACAAAAACGTGGAGTTGGTATTACAAAGGCGGTATATGCAGGAGTTGAACCAGCGTATGTATAAGAAATGTCAAAGGCATATTACAAATGACAGAGCAGCGTATGAGGCGGACAACAGAGGGAGCTTGCGGACTATCTTGGGTTTGCACACAGAGGGAGCGATGCAGAGATGTATGATAGCATATTAAAATGGGAGTTATATATATGGACAGAGGGGCGAATGACAACGTTTTAATATGCAGCGGACTATATATATAGAGTGATGTTTTAATATGGAGCAGACTGTATGTGGAGACAGTATTATATAAATGCTGGACAGACAGTCGATTATGCAGTTTAAGACAGAGCTGTATATGGTTCGCTGCAGATATATATGTAATGCAGTCAACTGATCTAAGTGGGAGTGATAAAGCGCAGGCAGCTGTGTGTGTAGACTAAGAAAGCGTGGGAATGGGAATGTGTGCAGCCTGGTGAGATGGGTGTGAGCGATTGTGATGGAGCAGACATTGAGGGAGAAGGCGTTGGGGAAGAGGGGAGATGTGAAAGGGCGCAGAGTTGTGAGAGGAAGGGAGCGTTGGAGAGAGGGAGGCCAAGAGGCCGTTACAAAATTTAGGAATGGGATCTTTGCAGGACTGTAGAGGGGCCTGCAATTTGCAGTGTTTCAGGAACTGCAGGATTGCAGAATCTTCAGGAGCTGCAAATGTCAGAGCTATGCAGAGATTAAAAAAATTGCAGAATAACAGTATAGCAATAAGTAGGAGCAGCAAAAAACTATTATTAAAAACTGACTAAGAAAAGGAGAGGGAGTTACACCACAGGCAGAAATGCCAATAGTGGGACTGGCTTTGATACCATGTCAAACCAGGAGGTAACTCCTCAAATCAGAATGTGTATTAGCTGAATAATGCATATGTATTTATACATGGAGGTGAGGCTATTGGGATTCATCTCCTAATTACTCTTGGCCTTCCTTATTTCCTAATATTAAATAATATACAATATTACATGTGCACACCCATCCCATAGGATTAGGTGTCAACATAGCCTGATGCCAAAATACGATATGAAGCACAGGAGCCCTCCTTAATGATCTCCCAATGGAAAGAAAGCTTCCTCCACTAAAGACAAGCTCAAAAATGATCCAAAGAAAACCTCCATTAGTGCACCCTGCAACTTAGCACATATCTAAATAGAATCTGCACTGTAGAAGAAGCTGTAGCTTGGCCAAATGCCAAAATGTGGAAATAATGCTCAATGAACTTCTCCTGAGTGGGCACTCGAATTCCCCCAAGGATGAAGGTGGGATTCCCGCTCAGGAACACCCTTGTGCTAAACAACATTGCAATCTTAGCTAAACAGCTGAAGAGAGCCATAAGTCATAACAGACCATAATAAAATAATAATCTAAACATGCTCTTAATGGCTACCATCCCCTTCCTTATATTCTTGGCGAGCTTCCTCACCCTTGGCACCACTCATTAAAGGCACTATTTCGAAGAAAAGGATCTCACTCCAAAACTACATTGTCCCTCATTGAATGTCCACTCCCTCCATACCAACACTGTTGATTTGGCCAAAGTTGACCCAGTCCACATGCTTCATCCCTTTTTCACACATAGGGGAGATTTATCCAACTCTTTTGATGCCCTCCATTCACATTTGGAGTAGTTTTATTACTACTAAGGAGATTTATGGGTCTCCCTACCCTCTTATTCTTCTAACTAAGAAGCAAAATAAAAAATTAATATTCCAATTAGATGCATGCTAATTTAGGAATATTACATGGAGTGTCATGTTCATTTTTTCTGGTTTCCCTTACAACATGGTCTGGGTGGACTTCCAGGGTTGGAGGCAGCTAGGTCACAAGAATTGATTTACTCTACCAGCAGGCCCAAGGGATTTTGGAGGGGTTTTGAGGAGTTTCTATGATGTATGATGCCATTCGATTGGTATATTACATCATCTGTAAAGTTTTCCTTTCGTTCCACTGCATTTCGACAACATTAAAAAAAATGTTATGAATGGGCCTAACTCAATTAATTACGCTTAAGGTGGCAATCTGGGAGGAATACTTGACATAACACCTTAGTGTAATATCTCGTTAGAACTGAAACGAGAATATCTACAAGATGGGATGGTTAGAAGGTAGTTTCAGATGCATGAGGAGGCATGGTGTCCAATTTTTCATTTCCCCACATTAAAAATATATTTTAATTGAATTAAAAAGAGGGAAATACGCTCAATGATTAAAATAATAATAAAATAGGAGGTTTTAGAGGGGTCCATCAGATTTATAAAAATATGAAGAGGAGGCCATTAGAGGACATATTGTATTTGATGTTTCTTCTTGCATGAGAGGTTTTAGAACCTAGTTATCTACTTCATTGTAGCCGCAGGATGAAAACCCTTGGGTGATTTAGTATGATTGGGTGAGTACCCATTTCCCCTTTGTGAATTCATCCAGAATTCATAGGAGATATTAGCAGTGGAAATTTAATTGTTTTGGTAGGGGGCCCGTGTGTAACACTCTCCTCCCACATCTACCTAATTAACCAACCAACCAGGTGTTATAGCATCATTTTTCACCCTCATATGATTCATGATTGTCTCTTTGGCCTTGGGCACCCATTCCCACAGACTTGAATAAAAGTTCATAAATAACAGTGTTTCAAATCCCATACGCGGGTATGCCCAGAATTTTCCGCATGTATACGCGAGTCCAGAGATACTTTTCCATGTATGCCATTAAAATCATTAAAAAATATATAAAAATCCCTATTTTCGAGGCTGGGTTGATGGTTATTCCAGTAATTCAACCACCCCAACCCGTGGCCAACTGTTTCCAACTGATTGAAACTACTTTGAGGGAGTATAAAAGCCCATCACATGCATGGCCTAAGGGAGAGAGAAAATTATAGACATTATACCTTGTTGGAGCCTCAATTCAAGTCTGATTTCTCGTGCCTCCTGCACTTCCCAGAGTTTTATGGAAAACTCTTGTTTCCTGGAGATGTTCATCAGCTTATATGTCGTCTCGTGTGCACAAGTCTTGAAAGTATCCTAGCGAGGCAAGGGCGGGATGGATCCAGACGACGGTCTGTTCGAAGATCGTGGAAGGATTCAGGTGATCTCTCCACCTTTCTATTATTGTACATGTTGTTCGTAATGAAGAAGAACCATCTTTTTCCTGAATTCACGTGTTAATATCTTCTTGCATCTGTGAAAAGATTGTTATTTAACCATTTATTATTGTTTATATGATGTTTCACATGGATTACACTAACATTTAGGAGAGATATATGCCGTACAACTAGATTTCCGTGCACGTTTCTTCTTGGTTTCCAGGTTGAAGAGGAAGAAGGGTTGCTGGGGGTTTGGACCCCGCAGGATCTACATCAAACGTAGGACCTACGGGTGAGTTCTATAATCGATGTTATCTAGTTTTTAGCATACAAGTTTGGTTGTGTGAGTCCTTCTTGAATAACATGCCCTGATCTGTGGAGGTTTTTCACCCAACGACCTCTAGGGAGTTATTTCCCGAAACAGAACTGGCCACTCCGCTGAGGATCGCATTCTTGTGATTCTCTTGTTGGGTGGTTTCAACTGTTTTAAAGGTTTCCGACAATTTTTATTTTTATTTGCAGTCCAGTTAGTTTTTTCTCAGTCAGACTAAAGACCTGGTTCTTTAGGCAGGCTTGATCATTTTTGTTTTTCATTATTTACCTTTTCATACGATATTTTTTCTCTACACAGACACGTATACACGCAATTTTTGTTAAAGGAAGTCGCGTATACACGTGTTTCCTTTGACACAGTCACGTATGCACGCCTATTTCAAAACTGCTAAGTAGCGTATGCTTGGGCAAATTTTGAAATTTTTGATTTCTTGACTTTTTGGTCTTGTCTGCCTGTGGAGACCTGTTCCTGCAATGTCCTTTTAGTCTTTGGGTTGTGTTGAAAGTGGTTATTGGAATTTTTCTCTCTTGTTTAGTTGAAGACTGGCTCGTTTGGCAAATATTGTTTTAGTGCTTGCATCTCTGGTTCGAGTACCAAGATCTCTTTTTGGGGATTCTTGGCTGTTCTGCTTAATCAGGACAGAGAGCTTCTGCTCATATGCTCTTTCCTCACTTTATGTTTTTCTTTGCACTTTAATTTTTGTCTGATTTTCGGTTGGTTTTCTTGATTTCATGTGACTAGGTCTTGTTGCAATTTTTGAAGAGTCATTTTTGAGTCTTTAAAGTTTTGTTTGCTGCAAGATTGTGCTATTCTTCTAGGCTGAGTTACTGAGTTTCTTGTCTTCTGTTTGCTCGTATAAATCTTGCTACTAAATGGCACTATAAGATTTGGAGCATTATTTTTGGAGTTTTTCTTGAAATTCGGAGATTGTTTGGCTTGGTAATTGGATAGTTTTATTGGTCTCTTTGAAGTCTTCTTTTATAAAATTCAAAAAGATCAAAAACATTTTTTTTTTGCCATTGCTTTTGTTTTGCATTTTTGTTTTGGTTTCTTTCCATCTTTTGAAGCCTTGTTGAGATTTCTTACCTTCGGTTTCTGACTTGATTTGGGAAGGGGATTTTCATTGGTTTCTTTCTCTTATTTCGAGCATATTTTGGTGTCTTTATACTGAGAGTTTCTGATTTGGTAACTAGCTTTCTGGACAACCAGAAAAGTGATAGAACTAGGGGATTCCAGGGAATTTCTCTTTGCTTTGTTAGATTTTTCATCTTAGAATTGGCATGCTCCTAGTAATTTGCATTAGGTGCACTTGAACATTTGTAGTCTTTTTCATAAATTTTGCGAGTGTGGGTTTGATATCTGAAAAGAAAAAAAATAGTCTCGTAGAACCCGTGTAGAAATTTCTTTTCATCGAAAGGCAATTACTGCATCTGCATGTAGTTTGGTTTTCATTAATTTCTTTTCTGCGTCATAAAACATCACGAGTTTCATTTCCATATTCCCTTGACTTAATCTAACAGCCAACTAAAATAAGCGCAATAATTTAAAAACAACTAGCAAGTTTTTTATTAAGTGTCATACATCAACTAGCTAGGTTGTAGGGCCTTGGATTAGGTGAGTGGAGAGTTAAATCTCCAAGGCCACTCAAACTAAAACATAGAAGTTTATTAAATGAGCGAAATCCAACTCCGTTAGGTGGACCGTGAAAGCTCTCCTCTAGAGAGTCAAGCGTGAGGGGAAGTGAAGGTTGAGACGAGAGATACCCCCTCTCTGATTTACTGGATCTTGCCTTAAGACCATTCCACCTGGCTGCTGACATGGATTGGTGCCCATAGTTTCCATTCCTAGGTTCCACACAGGTGATTGCGGGGGGGAATACCCGTGGTACCTGAGGCAGACGTCGTATCACTTCCAGCAGTACTTATGGAAAGTGCCCCGGCGAAGCTTGGGTACTTGCACCGGCAAAGGCTGTTGTTAGGAGGTCGGCGTAACTGTTTCTGTTACCTTCGCTAGTAGGCATGGACCGTAATTATCCCAGACTACTTTCGGGAGGTCCTATTTTTCGCGTTCTCGTATTTTGGTGTCCGGTCCTAATCACCCGGAGTGGAAATACCTTAAGGTTGCTTGCTTGGTTGCATCTTAGGGATTTTTTTTAGTGAGTGCTCTTTGCTCCTAGCTTGCCTAGCTTTATACTTTTCTGAGTCTAATTAATTTGTTAAAGTGGTTGATCAAGCGCCTCGTCGATCGAGGAGAGTTCGGGGGTTATCTCCGGAAACTGTTGAGCCTTTGTCAAGAAGGCATAGGAGTAATATAGCATGTGAATATCACCCTGTGGTATCTGTCGCAGTGGAGAGAGATCCTCCACAAGGGCTTGAAGGTTTTGTGGTTGGTTCCCGTGTTGGTTCCGAGAGGAGCGCTCCGCTCACCTCGAGAGTCTTATTTCCGGGAGAAGAAGAAGTTGAAGTAGAGGAAGTACCTCAGTTCTCTTAATCACTTCCATCGCCTCTTCCTTCTGATTATCCATTTGTTGTTGAGTACATCGGACCTGATTTAGAAAGACCAGAAAGTCCTTATCCATCTTATTCATACCTTTCGATGGCCATGATTGGGAACGCGGCTTCGGCTATGAGTGCTGCAGGCATTCAGACTCTTGCTTCAGTAGAAGGAGGAGGCACAATTGCTATATCTTCGATTGCTTCTAGTACTGATGTGTTTAGCTCTGGTTTCACCCAAGCACAAGCTTCTAAATCTGGTCCCTTTTGTTTTGGAATGCCCACTAGTGGGATTCCTTCGTTTTCCTTTTCTGTTGTTGCAGCTGCGTCTGCACCCATGTCTTCCATGACTAGTGGGTCAACTTCTTTTCAAGGGTTCCCCTTCGTAAGTGGGCATATTCCTAGTTCGAATCCTTCCTTAGGGTCTTTTCCTTTTACTTCTTAGACTCAGAGTTTTAACCCTTGGTCTGGAGGTCAGAGTTCGACTACTTTTACAGGTTGGAACCCTGTATTTACAGCAGTGGGGGCGGGGAATCAGTTTTTCACTGGTCAACAAGGGAATGCTTATTTCCCTTCGTCGAGTACTTATCAAAATTTTTCCCCTCTTTATAATGCTTGGAACCCCTATCAGGGTATTTCCTCTTCATTCATTACTTCAGGGGGGGGGGAACTGGTCTGGTCTATGGTAGCTCTACGTTGGGAGGGGGTCCTTCTCCAAATGGTGGGTCACAAGGCCCAACATTTTCTACGAGTTCTTTTTGGAAACCTGGTGCCTCATCAAATCTAGGTTACTCTTTTCAGAATGTTGGGAATTCATCCCACCAAGGATGGAATCCTCAGATTCCTCCTCATTTACCTTTTTTGGCAATGTTGAACTTGCCGGATTTGTCGAAATTGACGAACGATCCAATCCGATATAGTCCGGGGTGGCCTCCGGTTCCTACCAAACTACCTTCAGACATTCCAAAGTTTGAAGGCAAGAATGGAGAGGACCCGACTGATCATATCACCACTTTCCATTTATGGTGTTCATCTAACTCCCTGATCGAGGATTCGATTAGGTTGAGATTGTTTCAACGCACCTTAACTGGAAATGCTGCTAAGTGGTATATTGAGTTAACTGGGGGTAGTTTTGCTACTTTTGGAGATCTGGCTATGACATTTCTGAATCATTTCCAGTTGCCTGTCCATTATGATGTTGGGACTGAACTCCTAGCTAATTTTAAGCAGGACGACGCAACCCACATTTCTGACCATATTCAGGAATGGTGGAGAAGGAAGAGGCTTATTAAAGCTTATATTCTGGGAGAATTCCTTTTGGAATGGTTTTTGAAGTCCTTGTAGTCATATATTTCTAAGGATGTATCCCTATCAGGGGTATTTTTGGAGGAGCAGGCTATTTTCAGGGCCCAGCAGCTTGAATTGATATATTCTCAGTCTGGTGTCCTTCATAAATATTTGCCTAATGCTCCTCGCTCCAAATTAGATATATCCAAGACTAAACCTGGTCCTCATGGTGATGGACTTATTGGGTCGATCAGTAGTGGTGCAACTAACCTACTTAGTCAATTGCAGCAGTTGTCTATACAATCTGCTCCTTCTGGTCAGGCTGTGCCTGCTGAGTCATCGCCTTCTCAATCTTTGTCGATAAATGCCATTCAAAATTCCGACCCCAAAGAAAATCAACAATCTAAAGGGAAGAAGAAGGGATGGAATAATAATAAGAAAAAGGGCAAGAATGGGAAGGGTAATGCAAATAAATCCAACGAGCATGTTGGTGAGGGTCCAAAGGATAAAAAGAAAGTGAATTTTCCATGCAAGTTATGTGCTGGAGACCATCTTACTCACCTTTGCCCTAAAATTCAGGATGCACAGCGCTTGTTAGCTTAGCAGGGTTCTTCTAGTTCCCAGGCTGTGTTGACAAACCCTTTTCCCCAAGGGCAACAACTAATCAAAATACTGGGGCTTCCTCTGGGGGCACCCAGGAAGGGGAAACTCCGTCAAACATATACATGATGAGTGCTCATGCGGATATCGCTACTAGATCCTGTGATTATGGTGAAGATGAGTCTTCGAAAGCCAAGGGTGCTCCTGATGGTACTAAGCCGCTTCATATCATGAGGCCTACTGTTGAGCCTATACCTCGGATGCAAAAAACATCTACTAAGCGTATGACGATTAATCCAAATTCCAGGGCTGCCTAGAACTACTCTATTGTGGAAGATCTGGCGCAGAGTCCTTGTGCCATGTCAGCTCTAGAGGTGCTCCAGTCTTGTCCAGCTCAGCGCAGTGCTCTGCTCACTTCTATTGGGGCTGTCGATCCAAAGAACTCTCTTGTGATTACATTCGATATGTCTAATTTTAAAAAGAGACTCCCCCATCACATGGCTTTCCATATCAAATCGTCGTTTCAGAAATTCAATATCTTTCGAACGGTCATTAATGAGGGTGCTTCCACATGCGTGATGTCTCTCACATGCTGGAAGGGAATTGGATCTCCCGCAGTTGTTCCATCTGCTACTCTTCTGACTGTGTTTGATGGTCATTCTCACAGACCACATGGTATCGTCCCAGCTTTTCCCATCTGTGTTGGGGGCAAAAATGTAAATATAGAGGTTGAGATAGTTGATGCAAGCTTGGACTACAACCTTCTGTTGGGGTGGAACTGGATTTATGAGATGGATGCCATTGCATCCTCATTATTTTGGGTTATTTGTTTCCCTCACGAAGGGAGGATTGTTATAGTGGATCAACTGGACTATTCTTCTGTAGACCCGAATGCATCTACTGACTCAACTATTCCAAAGTTGGATAATGCCAAGCCACCTATTGAGAGTTTAGGGGTTGGAATGTATTCTTCTTTGATGGTTACTTTTTATATTCCACCTCCTACTGTTCATATAAATGCAATTTCATCCTCCAGGGCTCCTATTCGAAGAGAGTTCTTCAGAACTCATTATTTTTCGGATCCTTGGACCTTGCCTTCCCCTACCTCCACATTAGCGGAAGGTCAAGTGGGTGGAATGGAATTTCCCATGTCTGCAGCTGAGATTGCTTATCAATCTATTTTTGACTCTACAGAGTCCATTCCCGCTCCTCTTTCTCCGGAAGAGTTGGATGGCGATGTGGCTCCAGCTTGGACACTTAGTTCTTCTTCCACCCAGGATTGCCTTGATACCACTCTTCCATCTGAAGAGGCCATCCTGAAAGCTATGACTGGTATAGATAGACCGTGGAATGATTTGCATCATAGGTATTATTTTTTACCTGATTTGAGCGAAGTTGAGTCAAGTTTTCCAAGTCCTTTGTCTCCTAGTCCTGTTCACCCAGTCCTGAACCCTTTAGCACCAACACAGGTATATGCTGAAGGGAACATGGCTGTGATTTCTCCAACTATCCCAGTGAACATTTCCAGGGATCCAAATGTTATAGAGAATGTCTTCATCGAAGCTGAATGTTCCCCTGAAGAGATTTAGATTTACACCGATCTCTTTAAAGAGTTTAGGGATGTATTCGCTTGGTCTTATGAGGAAATGCCTGGTATAGATCCATCTATTATCTAGCATGAGATCAAGACTTATGAAAATGCTAAGCCTGTGAGGCAAAAACTTCGTCCGGTTAATCCTAGGAAGGCTACAGCTATCAAAGCCGAGGTGAGTTCTACATCAAATGTAGGACCTACGGGTGAGTTCTACAATCGATGTTATCTAGTTTTTAGCATACAAGTTTGGTTGTGTGAGTCCTTCTTGAATAGCATGCCCTGATCTATGGAGGTTTTTCACCCAACGACCTCTAGGGAGTTATTTCCCGAAACACCAGGGTAAACATGTGATGTAGAGTTGATATGATTTGATTCAACCTCCCATGTCACCTTAAGGAAGTGGAACTGACACCACACAATAACACATACCTTCTACACATGCTACAAGAAACTTAGGAGCCATCCCAACCTTCCAAGAGGTTATCCCCTGCAACAAAATGACATTTTCGTGCTTAAATCCCATAGTCACTCCCTTGACATGGGAAAGAGTGCAGCTGTGACCCTCCAGTTTCATGCACAACATGGGTATGCATGCGACTGGGGACTTTTCCCAGTAGTTCGGAGATTGCGACCCTGATTTTTGTGCCACTTTTTCAGGTCCAGAGCCCAACTCACTTCCCAAAACCTCATGAAACTTCCAGAAATGAAAGATAGCAGTAGAATAAAAATGTAAAATAAAATAATTGAGCGAGGACTTGACTTGACCCCTACTAGCCATGATGGGAATTTTGTCAAACATGTCACAAATATGTAATATATAGGTTTAAACAACATATTTGAGCATAAGGGTCTCATACTTATCTGAGAATCACTAAGAAGCATTGTTGTATCATCTCATTAACTTCATTATCATATATTTGGTTATAGATACATTGTTCATTCATTTAAAACTCAAGACATCATGAGAGCTATACATCATCACTATCATAAAATAAATTCATAACCAACATATAAAAAACATAAATGACAAGCATATAACAACTATATAAGCCACATAATAACAAGTATATTTACCCATCAATACAAGAGGAAAATAACCCTTATTTTCATAAGAAAAGTGAAACAAAGTCTGGGACTTCTAGGTTACACCTGACCATAGACATATCTGAGCCAAATATCTCTTTAGCCAATCACCCCTGTGCCATATTCCAAGCATGAATGTGGGATATAATAAAACTCATCAGTCAAAACCAAACCAGGGCTTCCAGAGGCCAAACCACCTCAACCCATAACCAATGATTCCACCTCACGGTTGAACATCACAACCATCAACAGATTGGTATCCACCCAATTTGTCCAGGGCTCCAGAGGGTTTGTTCCAACCAAGGCTCCAAGACTAGTAACTCAACCCACATTTATTGTTGGGCTTGAAAGCATTTTTCAAACCAACGTTCTAGGACTAGTAACTCAACCCACTAAGGGCTCCCGAGAATTTGTACAAATAAGACTCCAGGACTAGTAACTTAAACCTAGATGTTATAGGGCGCCAAAGTGTTTGTATAACCAAGTCTCTAAGAGTGAATAACTCAACCCACAACTAAAGGAACATGAGAACCAACTAGAAAAAAAAATAATGAAGTGAGCCCACAACACCATGGATATCCAGGAAATGGAAAGGCTATGGAAATCCACTATCAATCTAGGCAATCCTCCATGCCAATAAAAAATCATAACCAAGAAACCACATGCATATGCCATGCATTCCAAAACTAGTGAGGAAAACATACATGAAACTCGGTACTTGCAAACATAATACACTATAGCTGCTGATATCAATGTCCTCTTATGATTTCTTTCCCTTCCTTTTCCTTATTCCTCTATAACTCCAAGTATGCCACACTGTCCAAGAGTGCTCCAAGTAACTCTAAGTTTCCAAGAGTAAGAGAGAGAGAGAGAGAGAGAGAGAGAGAGAGAGAGAGAGAGAGAGAGAGAGAGAAAATAGAATGAGAGCTCGAAAACTAAACTGATGAAAGGTTACCAACCGATCCTCATCAGTATTTTTATTAATGAGGCCCCTAATTTCTTCGATTTTCCATTATTTTCCTTCATTTTTCTCCTCACATGCAACCAGTGACCTTTCACCTACATTTTCTCCTAATTTCCATTGTTTTCATGAATAAATTCCATTAAATGCCACTTTTCCTTTTCAAAGCTTTAGCCATTGCCTTTGCTAATTTCCATAGCCATAATAAATGATATGAACACCTGCACTGGAATGTTTTTTCCCAACATTAATCTTGGAATACGTGTCCCATGACCTTGGTTATTATTTTTCCTTTATTAAGTTTTATTACATGGAATTTTCACAAGGGCTGTTACAGAACCCTACCCCTTGGGGGAACACCATCCTCAGTGTTCAACGACACCTACAACCAAAAATACTACTGTAAGAAAACAATAATTACCATGGAGATTTATAACTTATCTTGTTGCAGTATTTACAATAATCAACCTGCTGAGAAGAAAACCGACATGACAACATGAAAACCATAAAATCATAATGACATGACACCCATACCGCTTATTGGAGCTTTATAACATAGCTCATGGTGGTATTTACATCCATATAAATATGTAACTATACCAAAAAATCATACTCACATATAATAAAACATATAACAAAACATTCTCTCAACCAACAAATAAGGAAGGATACAAAGCCCACATTTGATCCACCATCTCCCTTGTAGTTCATTGGGCCCAAAGTGCTTCCATTTTACTTTAACCTGCTCAATTGCTCAATTATGGAGCATGAGCATATTTATCTGAAAATGCACTGAGCTTTTGGTTGGAATTATCCTTCTGGCTCCACCTGCAATACAGACCAATCAATCACATGATCAACATATTTAACATACTTCTTAAGCAATGACACATGGAAAATATAATGGAATTTCAATGTTGGAGGCAGTGCAAGTCAATAGGCTACTGGTCCAATCCTCTCAATAATATTGAAAGGTCCAAAATACAATGGTTCCATCTTGGCACATCATCCAATCCTCAAGGATCTCTTCCTAGGCTTGATGCACAAGTACACATGTTCCCCAACCCGAAACTCCTTAAAAAACATGTTCCTATATGCATAGATCTTCTTGCTATCCCATGCTACTTTCATATTCTTCTTGATTACCTACATTTCTTGTTCCATATCCTCCAACATGTCCGGTCCAATTAACACCCTATTAATTGGATCACTCCAACTAATGGGAGTATTGCAACTCCGCCCATACAATGCATCAAATAGACTCATCCTCAATGATTCCTGGTACCAATTGTTGTAAACAAAATCTACCAATGGAAGACAATCTTCCACTTTTGTTGTTGATGCATCACATACATCCTCAACATGTCCTCCAATATTCTGTTGACCCTCTCTGTTTGTCCATATGTTTGAGAATGATATGCTATAATGAAGGCCAAATTTGTACCTAACCTTGCAAACAACTCCTTCCAAAACTTGGAAGTGAAATTTTCATCCTTGTCTGACACAATATTCTTTGGAATACCATTCAATCTAACCAAATCTTTGATCAAAACCTAAGCTACATCATTAGATGAATAAGTATAATTGACTCGAATGAAGTACACAACCTTTATCAAACTATCGAAAACAACCATGATGTAATCATGATGTTTGGATTTCTTGGGAAAAATTGTGATGAAATCCATGGAAATGACCTCCCATTTCCACTTTGTAATTGCATTCAGATGTATTAGTCCACCTGGATGCTTACAATTTTCTTTTACTTGTTGAAAATCCAAGCACCTAACCAAAAAATATTCTACATCTCTCTTTAAATTCAACCAATATTAAAACTTCTTCACTGCTGTTAGCGTCTTATGATAGTCTGGGTGACCTGAATATGATTTTGCATGAAACTCCCTCAAGATCACCTTCTTGAGTTCACTACTGCCTGACACATATATCTTATCTCTAAACATGATCAAGCCATTTGTTGTGATATGATAGTCTACATCATGCGCTCTTGCACCTATACTTATACCTGTACTCGTACAAACACCTGTACCTATACTGTGTTGTAATCTGTGGCTAAGATCCATATACCTGAAATACTACTGACCTATGTGAAAGATTCTATCCTCTAGATCTATCCCATACGAGCTCATCACTACTATATGGTTCATCAGTATCCGCTGAATAAGAGGATATGCAACCCTGTTCTCTTTATCTTTAATATACCTGATCTCAAAGTCGAACTCACTAATTATGGCCAGCCATCTAACTTGTATGGTTTTAATATTTGGTTGGTAAAATAGATACCAAAATTCAATGTGATCACTTATAAATAAAAATATTCCACCCAAAAGATAGTGCCTCCACATCTCTAATGCATGAATGATCGCTGCCAACTCCAAATCATGTGTTTGATAGTTCTTCTCGTGCTTATTTAGTTTCTGTGACTCATTACATACCACATGTCCTTCCTGCATAAGGAATCCATAAAACCCTCTATTTCAAGAATTTGTACGTACCACAAACTCTTTTTCTGGATCTAGGTTATTTAACACTGGAGCATGTGTCAACAATTTCTTTAACTACTCCAAACTGGGTTCACATTCCTCTGTCCATTTGAACTTCTTACCTTTCCTTTGCAATGATGTAATAAGATAATAAATATGTGATAAGTTCATGATGAACCACTTGTAATATCCTAGTAAACCCATGAATTAAGTTACCTCATCCACATTTCTAAGAGTTTCCCACTCCATGATATCCCTTATCTTTTCTTGATCTACTGTTATGCCTTCCTTGTAAACCACATGTCCCAAGTAATGTACCTCTGTCTGAAATAAACTGCACTTGCTAAGCTTAGAATACAACTGATGCTCTCTCAACAATCTCAATACTCCTTCTAAGTGTTCGAAATGCTCTTCTTCATTCTTATAATATACCATTAACAAACTTGTCTAGATAAGGACGAAACACACTATTCATCAAGCACATAAATGTAGTTGGAGCATTAGTAAAAAAGAATGGAACTACAAAAAACTCATAATGTTTGTACCAGTCCAGAAAGTTGTCTTCTGAATGTAATCTTCTTTAATGCGTACCTTATGATATCCTGATCTCAGATCACTATTCTAGAAAACCGCTACTCCCTTCATATTATCGAATAAGTCATCAATCCTCGACAAATTATACCTATTCTTGATGGTAACTTTGTTCGACTGTTTGTAATCAATGCATAACCTGGGAGTACCATCATTTTTATTCACAAAAAATAATTATGTGCACCATGGTGATATACTTGGCCTAATGTATCACTTATCAAGCATTTCATTGAACTGCAACTTCAAATCTACCAACTCTGGAGTACTCATCCAGTAGGGTGCTTTTGATGCTGACTCTACCCCTATCACAAACTCAATAGAAAAGTCTACTTCCATGTAAGGTGGAAACTATGAAATATCTATGAAAAATACATACTAAAACTACTGTAGAGCTAGGTCCTTGCCCAAAACATATGCATCCTCAACTTCCTTACCCTTTTCACTAGAAATTTGCACTGCAAATAAAAAACACCCTTTCCTGCGACTACGCTTCGCTTGCATATCTACAACCATCTTAACTGATGTTTCTTTCTTCTTACCCTGCAAGACTCTTTATTCCCCATTGTAATTCAAGCACTGAATATCCTTGTTATAAAAATCCACCTTGGTTCTATGAATATATAGCTAGTCCATAACCAAAAACATGCTATACGATCCCAACGAAAATACATTCAAATGTGCTGATGTAGGCATACCATTCAAGTCAAATGCACAAGATCTTACCCAATGATGAAATATATTATTGGTACCTATAGCCAACTGCACTAACCAAGACTCTACATGAACTTATTTATTCAAACAACACTTATCCACTAGGTCAAGATTAACATAACTATTATTAGATCTAGTGTCAATAAAAATAGAAACAGCTCGATTACAAAGCTTACCGCCCATCTGGATAATAGACTCCTGGTAATTTTCCTGCCCATTTTCTAGCACTACATAGATACTGGGGATACTCTATCCAACATATCCCTCTATCTATGCCTCCTTCTCACTATATATTTTTGGTATACCAACCTGATGCTATGGAAAATCTCTCCTACACTGATCTCCTCCACAAGTCCAACACCGCATAGGCTCCCTAATTTCACTCTTATTCTTCTCCTCAGACCGAAGTCATTGTCCTCTGGTAGATGTATTAAAATTCTTAGGTGGTGAAAAATGTCTTTGTTACCTGTATCATGAGGTCTTGATTGCCTCTTGTCCCATTTTTCTTTATTATTTTCATTTCCTTTCCATTGCGACTTTGTCTCAGATCTACACTTCGATTGCTCGTAACAATGCTTTAGTTTTCGGATGGCCTCCTCCAATGATCTAGGCTCATCAAACTCATTCCTGTCTTTGAATTCTATCGAGAACCCATTGATGAATCTCTGAATATTGGCCTTCTCCTCCTTGAGGTAAGGCACATACCTCACCAACTCAAGAAATATGCTACTGTACTCCTCATCGGTCATAGATCCCATCTTCATCTCATAAAATTATTTTTCCCTGTCATGATAGTATCTATCGAATAGATACTTCTTATATAATAGCCTCTCGAATTCACTCCAAGTAAATTCATCCTCATAAATATCCTTGAAATTCTTCACATCTTTCCACCAAATATTTGCTTTACCTTTGAGGCTAAATGTAGTTATCCTGGATTTCATGTTTTCTGAGTAATCATGCAACCTGAGGAAATGCATCATACCAAGAAACCATGATTTTGCATATTTTGATTTATTCATTTCCACACCAAATGTAGGTGGCTTTGCTTTCTTAAATTCATCTAGAAAACATCCCTTGTCACTTCTCTTGTAAGGATGAAAATGATGATGATCATAGTGCCTATCAGAACCAAAACTAGAATAGTAACTGTGTCTGTCACCTCTCCTATCTAGAGTGTTCGAGAACCTTCCATCTCTGATCATGTCATCTCTATATGTCATATGACCACCATGTGACCTACTTCCATCTTCCCCATTAGTCCCATCCTCTTTTCCATAGCTAATTCTAAGTGGTCCCTGTTGCTGCAACTTTGAAAAACTTTGAAGGATTACTGCATTAACTTTTGCTTGTTTTTCCTGTGCCTGTATGAGTTTGTCATGATCTACTTTAAAACTCCTTATTTATTCCTTCAAAATTCTCAATGTGTCTGCTAAGTCAAAAGAGTGTCCAACACTATGCTGCTCATCTGAATCATAGGGATAATATTTTTAGTCTACCATCTTGCTATTCATCATTGATTTCTTCCTGCAAGGCATATCATGTCAATTAAACCAAATCAAAATAAACCAACGTACCTTAGCTTAATTCGTGGAGGATATATCATCTGCAAGATCAACCAATCAACATAATACATGTATATACATATTCATAACAACATATAGACGTATAACACATAAGTATATCAACACATAAAAATAATTCTTGCTAGAGTCCAGTCATCAATGCATGACCATATCAACTACACATACCATGACCTCATGCATGACAACAAAAACCATACCAATGTACACTTGAAAACATGTAAGAAATTTACATGTATAAAATGTTAGAGTCCTGTAATTTGCAGTATCACAAGATGACTAAGTATTACTTATGTTGTTTCACTGAAAATAATTTTCCATGACTATCATTTATTTTCGGAGAAAGAAAAGGAACGCCTGGATGTAAAGAGCTTCAAAGGAATCGAACCACCTTTTATTTTCCATAGAAGGAAGGAAATGTTGCTGATAAGGTCTAAAGGGAATAAAACTTCATTTCTGCCCTTATTCCATTTCATTCACCCTCTTTTCCCCTCATTTTCTCCATATTCTAAAGTTTTTAAACCGTAAACAAACCCACTCTGCCATTTATACCTTTTCCTTTTTCATTTTTCCCTAAGGTATTTCCCTTCTATTTTCATTATCATACACCCAAATCACTTTTTGCATTGGCCAAATTGCAAAGTTTCATTACTTTATCCTACAAACCTTTCAAACTATGATTTGTGATAAAGTGGGACCCATCCGCCCTCCATATATTACCAAATCCGCATGCAAAACATTTTTTTTATGCATCTTCCTTACCTTCCGCCTTTTCGCATTTTCTCGCATTTAGCGCATCACATGGCGCACTTCGCATCGTTTATAACTTACATGCAAGCACCCGCCATTTTAATTTTTTCGCGATGCGATACGATTGCAATCACACACCACAATTTTCAAATAATTTCAATGAGAGATAAATGTTTAAAATACTAACGTGCGATGTGCGATGTGGTGGGACCTGATCGCGATCACAAATCACAAAGGATAAAAGATAAACGTGATGGAAAATGGTAAGAGCAATGAAATGCGAAGTGCAATATCAGGGCAGATGCGATGTATTCAAGAACCAAGATTCAAGCATTTTCAGGTCCGAGTGAACGGGTTTTTACACTGTTTTGTGTGCAAAAAAAAGGGTCAAGTCGGGCATTTATGCAAAGATTTAACAACAGAGAATAAAGGAGCAGCAAATCACATCAACACAAGCATTAATGAATGAAAGTGGTCAGTGCTGCACCAGGATTAATTACCCAATTCCTACTTATTGAAAAACAAGGCCAGATGTTAGGGCCATCAAAGATTTTAAATCCTAAATCATAAAGAGCTGCTCAAAATAAATTTTACAGGCGATATGTTGTTAGAGATATTTTTCTCAAGCCTTGCATGACCATGTTTGTTTAATTTCAATTTTTTTTTAATAAATGAAGTTTTCCCAAGTAGATATGGCAACCAAATCAAGTTTTAGTTAAATACTGCTCAAATTTTCATTATCAGGGTTGAAAGTTGGAACCTTGTTAGACTCTGTGTTGTAAAATATCATTGTATTGGAGCACTGTAACTGTTTTGAGCTGGGCATCAATAATAAAGAGACCGTTCACATGATTCATGAGCTATGTCAATGGTGATGTTCTTGCCTCTGTGTTAATGTTTTCCTCTCTCTTTTCATGTTGTGCATCAGTTTCTCTGATTAAAAAATAGAAGTTTTAGATTAAGATTTGTTGAGAGAGCACCTTAATTCTATATGCTTTTGTTATCTTAATGTTTTCCTCTAAAGTATAGTTAAAGAATTATTAACTTCTCTTTAGCTATTACTGAACTCACTACTTTATTTCATCTCATATTCAAACTGCCAGTAAGATCCAGTCTGCATAGTTAGATTTCCTTGTGAATGCCCCTTGAAAAAGTTGATGCACAATTTAGCCTCCTATGACTCCATAGCCCAATGGATTATGTTTCATAGCTTTGTCTATCCAACCACCCAACCAATCACAACCAACAGTTCTCATAATCTTTATAACTAGCCTAATATCAACAATTATAATAATCAATCTAAATCATAAATCATAAAATACAGAGAGAGCCCTCTCTAAGTCTAGGAAGGCTAGGTCCTTGTTACACAAAATTTTGTCACAGTCCCTCCAATCCCCTTCCCACACATTGGAGGACCATTTGTGTGACTTATATGAAGTGTCATGCCTTACAAAGACCATCATTGCATCTCTTTCCATGAGGATAACATTTCCTTTGTTAAATTTTCCATGGGCAAACCATCAGAAACACATGTTTTTGGGTTGGCGCTGGTAGGCCATTATTCCCTTGCACCAATAAAGGGAATTAAAACTGGGCCCCATGCCCATTGGTGCTCTGTCCCAGTGAGCTATCCATTCCAAGCTATTTTTAGAGTGTTTTTTAAATATAGAGGTGAAGTTTCCATGCTAACTGCTTCGTGAGCGAGTTAGCTTGGGTTGTTCGACTGCATAACCATGGACACCTTCCTTTTGCCTCTTGTTTACACCTTTTGGGGGAACCTCCCAAAGGATAAGGCCTCCCTTCCACCATTTGAGGGATCCCAAACTCCTCCTCTCCCTCTATAAATAAACCTATCTCATATTGATGCAGCTAGCTGAACCATTGTAGCTGAATAGCTGAAGAGGAATTGCTAAAAATCTTGGTGAGATAAAGCAAAGAGAGAGACCCTTGTCGAGAGAGAGCTTAGTATTTTCCCTCGCTACATCCAAATCCCCCAACGAATGGTCGAGAAGCACTTCAAATGGACCCGCTGAAGGAGGCTGGGACATCAAGGCTCCGATTGTAATCTCTTTCTTTCTCTTAATATATACGTGACTGGTGTTCTGGTTCCCATCTTGTGTTAATGTGATTTACATTATCCAATATGTTTAATATTCCTTGATTGATTAGATAGTTATGAATGCAATTATTATCATGTATGATAATTTCATCCTTTGATCTTTGTGCAGGCACCCGAATACCATTGCTGAAGGATCACGACGTGTTAGGACAAGGATCGGGAGACCTCCGCCGCAACTACATTGATCATGTTGGACTATAGGTAGGACAATCTAACCCAACTCATTTCATTCATTAACTAGCAACCAACACATTAAAATTTCCTCTTGTTTCTAGACCCACTGTAGGGCTAGAGGGATCGTCTCTGTCCACAGAGAGGATTTACCTACACAACAAGTTGGCGAATCCATTGGGGATCAGTGTGAGTTTTCAATCTCATTGTTTGTTGAGAGTTTTCCTTGTCAAGTCGACTTCGGTCGTTTGATTGCATCTCTTCCTTGCTTGGCTTTCTTGACTATTTTGAATCCTCCTGTTCAGCTCCAGAGTGCCAATATTGGCCTCTACTCAGTAGTTTTTTCCTTTTCCCATAGTTTTCCAGCTTGGGGCATTTTTTCTTTGAATAGTCACGCCAATTGGCGCTAGTTGCCTTTGTTACAGGTGCGCCAACCCCTGTTAGACGCAGATTACAGCTTGATGATCGCGTTGAATCCTGTAGGATTTGGTTTGACCTTTTTCCTGAGTCTTTGGTCAGTAGTTCTTGACTCTGGGTTGTTTTTTTGACTTGTAATTATTCTTTTGAATTGTTTTGACTCTGTAGTCTCGGTTTTTCTCAGTTGTTTGTCCATTATATCATCAGTGAAGTTTTGTAGCCCTAGGGTTTCTAGGTCTTGTGTTGTTTTTTTGACCTTCTCCTCACTGAGTCTCCTGAGCCGAATTCGAGTCACTTTGATCACTGTCATCTCAATTCACTGGTCGATTGTGTTAGTATTTCTTGATCCTTCATGTCTTTGGCTTGTTGAATGATCACTTGTGGTTTTGTTTAACTCTCCATTTCACCACTTCGAGCATAGATCACATTGCTCATTTGGATCGTTTTGAAAGGTTTTTTTTTTCTTGAAAGAGTGCATCATTGGATTGAGTGTGTTTTAATGTTTGTATTGCTTTCGATTCATTAATTTTAGATATTTACATTCATAGTAATCAAAACTAGTGTTCGATTTGCTTTTTAGTGTAATAGTGCATTGCGTGCTTCATTCATCTAAAAAACAAAAAAAAATTCATTCTTTCATTTGGATTGAAAATAAAAGTTCTTTTGCATAACTAGCTCTTAGTGAACTAGGAAAAAAAATTTCATTTCTCATTTCTCGTTTGGTTGTATTAGATGCATTAGTGAACTTATTCTTATGTTTTCGTTGATTTCTACTTTGTTAAAGATCTCTATCCTTCTCTTAGTTAACATTCATCGAATGGAAATGGTGTTATTTTGCATGTACTGTGCATTTAGGAATTTGAGATCACATTCAGTAGGGCCTTGAAACTGAAACATTAATTCAAGATCGACCTTAAAATAAATTCAATCAATCTAAGGAAGCATTGGAACCTAACATAAATATTATAGAGGTCTAGGCTAGTGTCGTGTTTCGGCGTCGTTAAACCTAGTAGCTGTTGTTGAGCTCCAAGAATGTTCTTACTTCCACCACATTCCACTCCATTTATTTTGTCCATTATTAATGCCAGGCTCAAATGATCAATGAAATTAGTTAAAATTGCTTTAAGAATGAATATTATGGCTAACTTGCTATGTTTTTATGATTTTGTCATTATAGTACTTTTTGAACTGAAACTAGCTACAGAATGCAGACATTCTGTAGCTAGTTGCCAATTCTGTAGCCATCTTCATGTTTAAGCATGTTCCAGATGTCCTCTCAGAGAAAACCACACATGGTCGTATTCCACATCATGCCTTTAGCATTTGTTGCTCTCCATGAAGATTGAATAGAATTCTGTTATGCACGTGGGAACTCAAACTAGGAGATAGACTCCTAATAGGACAAGGACAGTCCAGATGTCCTTTGTCATATTACGATGCCACCTTTAGAGTTCTAGTTCGATTTTAATATGGAAAGACAGTAATCCCTGTATTATCTCAAGTTCTGTTATGTAAATTTTCTATAAATGTAGCTCGGGAAACCGAGAGACAAGGTTAGATTTTGATTAGATTTTGGCTAGATTTTTGAAGTCCGAGAATACTCTGTTTTGAAGTGATTACTCTTTAATGAAAGAAGCAGCATTTCCTTGAACGCGTTGAGTCGATATTGAACTATATTTTGTGCTACTCTGGTGGTAGAGGGCCCCTGCCTCCTGAGAAGCCTTGTTTATACAGTAGATAAGTATTTTAGTCTCGTTTTCGTTTCTAGCTTAGACAAGTTTTTGAAGATTATGTTCATAGTTGATTTCATTAATCATTACAGCTATACTTACTCTAATAAAATCTTCCAAAATATCCTTACGATGAATAAGGCATAGCTGTGGTGTTGTAGATTTTAGTTGCAATTCCTTTCGTTAATTATCACAGTTAGACTTACTCTAATAAACTCTTCCAAAATATCATAACAATGAATAAGAAACAGCTGTGGTGTATTAGATTTTAGTTGCATTTCCTTTTGAATTTCTGTTTACACTAAGTGGCATAGCCAGTCTTACTCTTACAAAGCTCTTCCAAAATATCATAACAATGAGTAAGAAGTAGCTGTGGTGTCTTAGATTTTAGTTGTATTTGCTTTCAGTTTTATGTTTATGTTCAATTGCATTGGATAATACAGTCAGGACTGTTTTACAAACTCTTCCAAAATATCATTCATAATGAACAAGATGGGCTGTAGAATTCCATAAACTAGCTGCATGTTAATTTAGTTAGAGCACTCCGGAGGTAGATTGCATTTAGTTCAGCTCTGTCATTTCATTTTATTTTAAGTTTGATAATGGATTTTAGTTTAACATTGTTTACTGTATACTAGTAGCACCCTAGTTTAGTCTTAGCTTAGCTCACTATGTTAACATTCCAGTTTAGTTGCTATCCATTGCATTTTAAATTGTATTAGTTGTTAAATTCAAAAACCGCGGTCTTCATTATTTACAAAACTTCTTCTGTTCCAAACTCATACTAATACATAATTACCTGGACATAAGGTAGTATCAGTCTAAGGCCTGGAGTATTTTGCAACCTTTTTACCATTTCACAAACAAGCCTTTTATCAAAGACTATTCAAAAAAAGGAAATCTATAACTTTTGAGTGAGGCCTAGTAGTGTTAAACTGAGTTGCAGAACAGAATTAGGAGCTAGTTTAGAGTAGAAGTCTTACTATGCTACAATTTTTCTTTTCCAAATATATTCCAATAGACCTTTAATCATGGATGAGATGTTGTAACATTGTAAGTTGGGTGTTTGATTGTTTAGTTAGGAGAACTTCATTTACACTTAACTTGGCCATTTCTCAAGCTCTTCCAAAACATCTTTAATGAATGAATTGGACAAGTTTAAGCTCATGTTGTGATTTATTTCCTTGAAGTCATTATCAAGCTTTGTATTTGTTGTTTACTAGCCATAGTTAGGCCTTGTTCTCTTTTAGTATTTGCATTTGTCATTTTCCATCCATAGTTTAGGCTTCACTCTGTTTTTAACCAGTAGCTTCCTTTCACCAGCATTTAGTTCCTTCCCTTGTGAACATAAAACCATAAAAAACCAAAAACATCATAAAACACTAGACACAATGTAGTGAGAAACAAATACCTAGGCAAATATAGTGCACCACACTTCAGCATTTTACCAACCCTGGTTGACAATTAATGAACTCAATTTAGGAACACTAGGTTGAGCACAAACATTTTGGCGCTGTTGTCGGGGAAGTGTAACTAGGTAGCCTTGTTTCTTAACTCCCAAAAACAATTATATGCGTAGAGAGAGAGACTCAAAGGGTAGATTCATAAGAAGTAGAAGCTTGATTCCTAGAATACCACTTGTTTCACCTAGACCAAGAGCCAGTACACCTCCAACTCAGACCCACATTCCATCTTTTACTGATCCTAGACTTCCAAGAGATTTAAGATCAGATATTCCATTAGAAAAACCTTCCACTTCATCCACTGAGCCTGTCTTAGAAGAAGATTCAAGGACCCCTGCTAGAGACACAAACTTTTCCACTTCCACAGAAAAATCAACTATGGCAGAAGAAGGGGGAGGAGGAGTTTTTAATGGAGAACACACATTATTTGGAGGGGGTAGAGGTAGAGGTAGAGGTGCAGAAGGAGAAGGAGGTAGAGGAATAGGTAGAAGAGAAATGAGAAGCTCTTTTGGGTTTCCTATAATAGACGAAGAAACTAGTACAACCATGAAAAACATTTCACCCTCTGTCCTTCCAAACTTCTACGGACTAAAAACTGAAGATCCTGAAACCTTCCTATTTGAATTTGAAGTCCTATGTAGAAATTATGACTACTTACAAGATGCTCAAAAACTTAAACTATTTCCTTCAACATTGAAAGGAGCAGCATTGAAGTGGTTTATGAGTTTGATCAACAGTTCTATTAGGACATGGGAAGACATGAAACAAGCATTTCTAGAGAGGTATTTGGATTATTGTATGCCAGTTAATCATAAGGAGGAAGTGTTCAAGATGATACAAAAAGAGGATGAAAACTTGGAAGATTTGTTGGAGAGATTTCATTACAACATCAAAAGAGTAAAAATGGAAAACTTAAATCAAGACACCTTACACTACTACATTTGGTGGAAATTCCGACACTTGGTTCCGACGCTTTTGACCAAATGTCAGAAATTTTACCAAATTTTTTCCATCCCGCCCGAAACCATCGCTATACCGACGTCTATAGAAAAGGTTTGAATATCTGAGATTTAAAAATCGTAATATTTATGGAATGTTTGAGGAAGATCGTCAATTAAAAACATAACATGTGCCTTAAAGCGTCAAAGTTTATTGAGATTGATTCCCTAAACTGCCGCAACCGCGACACAATGTTCAGTGTCGCCATTGCATGACACCATTTAATATTAATAATCTTTCCACCACTCAGATACCAGATTATATACACAAGCATATAAAAATACGAAACTTATATGCACGCTACATGTGTTCGAAACTTATATGCGCGTTTACATAAAAATGATTTATTATTTATTTATCGCGTAATAGCTACATTAACGTCGATATTTGACGCATATTTTCAAGCATCACTTTGCAACAAAATTTACCTCAGCCTCTTGAAAACAAATTTGTTCTCAAATATTTCAGCCAATGCTCGCCCTTCATCTCTTGCATAAATGGCATTCGCTCGCCTTGCAAATGGTGTCTATCATAGAGTCTTCTCCTATAGTAGGTTGACTCTATTTGGGTTTTTTTGGTCAATTCCATTGGATTGTGTTAGGCTGTAGGGTTCTCTCTAGATGTCAAGAATCAAGATTCAATACCCTCTATTATCTTCATCACCCATTACAAGATTTAAATTTTTCCCAAAGAAACGCTTATTAATTTGGCAACCATTATTTCTCCCTGCTTTAAAAACCCTACATTTAAATGAAAACAAGCATTGCATTTCAACTACAAAAATCTATTAGTGTTCAAATGTACATGTGTGCTACATTAATGTCTGATGTCACGCGCGCATTCGCCCTCCGCTCTTGCAGAACACCATTCGCCCTCAGCATTCGCCCTCAGCTCTTGCAGAACAGCATTCGCCTTCAGCATTCGCCCTGAGCTCTAACAAAGATTCCATGGCATTCGCCCCCGAGTTTCCAAGGGGGACAACATCGCCAAATTTATACAGAATAAACATTCGCCCCGCATTCACCCTCAAATTTCTTGCAAGGTATCAGTTGAGATTTGGCTCCATTCGTGCTCGCATTCACCCCTCGCCTCAGTAACAGCATTCGCCCTCAGCTCTTGCAAAATGGTAAGTTCTTACTGCAGGCCCTTCCTCCTATAGTAGGGTGACTCTATTTGGGTTTTTTTGGTCAATTCCATTGGATTGTGTTAGGCTGTAGGGTT
>JAXQQM020071474.1:0-25060 GCA_034641835.2 Pinus albicaulis | reverse complement strand
CTATTATTTTTCAATGACATACTAATCTTCAGTAGGTCTTGGAAGGATCATGTTCAACATGTTGACAGGGTGCTCAAAATATTGAAGGAGAAACAATTATATGCAAAAACATCCAAATGTTTCTTTGGAGTAAAAGAGGTGGAATAAATGGGTCATATTGTATCTCACGAGAGTTTTTAGGTAGACCCTAACAAAATTAAAGCCATTAAGGAATGGAAAGTCCCCACAACCATAAAGCAGTTGCAAGGATTTCTCGGGTTAACAGGGTATTATCGCAAGTTCGTTAAGAATTATGGGAGAATAGCAACACCTCTAACAACATTATTGAAGAAAGATACATTTTCATGGACTCCTGAAGCAATTAAGGCCTTTGAACATCTTAAAGAGGAAATATGCCTAGCACCGGTCTTTGCTACGCGAGACTTCACAAAAACCTTTATTGTGGAATGTGATGCCTCAGGAAATGGAATTGGTGTTGTTTTAATGCAAGAATGAAGACCCATTTCTTTTGAAAGTCATCCAATCAAAGGAAACTATTTACAGAAAGCTATTTATGAGAAGGAAATGTTGGAAATACTACATGCACTAAAAAAAATGGCGACCTTACCTAATTGGAAGGCACTTCAAGGTAAAAAATGATCATGATAGTATTAAACACTTTTTGGAACAAAGATTATCTTTAGAAGAGCAGCAAAAATGGGTCACAAAGATGTTGGATTATGACTTTGAAATCATCTACAAAAAAGGGAAGCTAAATGTTGTTGCAGATTCACTCTCAAGAAAGGATGAAGAGGTGGAAGCATTGCTTTGTGCAATTTCTATTATCCAACCATATTGGATAACCGATGCAAGGGATGAATGGAAGAAGGAAGAAGAAGTGTGGACACTCATTCAAAAGTTGAAGTGATATCCTAGTACATCTGATACATTTAGTTGGAAAAATGATTCCTTATGGTAAAAATATTGCTTATATCTTTGTAATAATTCCCAACTAAAACAAAATATTCTTTTGGAATTGCACACTTCTCCTTTAGGAGGACACTGGGATTTTTAAAAACTTAGCACAGGGTGAAGAAAGAATTTTTTTGGGATGGCCTTAAATCTGATATTCAAAATTTTGTGGCAGAATGTTTGGTTTGCCAGAAAAATAAGTTGAGAAAATTAAGACCCCCAGTCTTCTACATCCTTTATCCATTCCAAGTCAATGTTGGGAGGAGATTTCAATGGATTTTATCATAGGTTTACCTAAGTCTGAAGGAAAGAGTGTCATCATGGTGGTAGTTGATAGACTTACCAAGTATGCACACATTTGTGGATTATCTCATCCATTTAAAGCAAGTACATTTCCTACTACATTTATGGAAACAATTCAAAAGCTACATGGAAACCCAAAGATTATGGTAAGTGACAGATATCCCATTTTTACTAGAGATTTTTGGACGAAATTATTTTCTTGTTTGGTTACTCAACTAGCTCATAGCTCATCTTATCATCCTCAATCTGATGGCCAAACTGAGATAGTGAACAAATTTTTGGAAGGATATCTTAATTGTTTTGTATTTGATAAACAAACACAGTGGGTCAAGTAGTTATCTCTGGTTGAATGGTGGTATAACACTTCCTTCCATACTGCAACAAAAATGACCCCATTTATGGCACTTTATGGATATCATCCTCCATCCATCACATCATCTTTAAGAGAAAATTCTAAGGTGCAAGCAATGGAAGATCACATCGAGCATCAACAACAAGTTCTCCAACTCTTAAAGGATAACCTCGATTTGGCACAAAATCGAATGAAACAATAGGCATATCAACATCGTAGCGAGAGTAGTTTTGATGTAGGAGACTGGGTATTTTTACGGCTACAACCATACAAACAAATGTACCTGAAGCAAGCTAAGAAGGATAAAAAATTATCGCCAAAATACTATGGTCCTTACAAGGTGTTGCAAAATATTGGTACTATGGCATACAAATTGGAGCTTCCTGCTTCTTCACGAGTGCATCAATTTTTCCATGTTTCGTGCTTAAATAAGGTTATAGGTGATAAACTTCCAGTTCAAACAATCTTGCCAGAACTTGATGAGGAAGGAAAAATCATATTGGAACCTGAAACAATCACGGAAACAAGAACTTGACAACTAGAAAATTGATCAATTTCAGAGTATCTCATCAAGTGTAAGAACTTACCCACTGAATATTCTACATGGGAGTATGGGAATTTTATACAGAAGCATCCAGAGCTACTCAAGCATTGAGGAAAACACTTTTTGAAGGAGAGGGGCATGTCAGGTCCCCATATTATTAGTGTAGTCCCTTATTGTTATTGTTGTATCCATGTAACCCCCATATTGTTATTATTGTTCCCTTACATTATTATTGTTAGGTCGAATAAGATTATATTGTGACCCCATGGACCCCTATATATACAAGGAGTTTTTTTCATTTGTATCATCCAAGAATTGTTCATTTATGTAATGTATTGGAGGTTTCCCCATCGAAGTGGTTGATTTCTAAGACGTTGATCTCTCTTTTCTTCTATTTTTGGAGTTGGTTTCATAACAAACAAAGTCATTATAGGTATTATAAGGAGAAGGAATATTTGTAAAGAAGATTTTTTTTTTTTGTAGAAGGATAATTGGTAATGGAACATCAATGAAAATAAATATTTTCTAGGGGTATCTACAACAAGTTGAAATATAAGAAGAAAGTCTAATGCAAAATTCTTCGAAAAAATTCTAAAAACGCCTACAAGCTAGTGTTTTTGAGAGACATGGATATCTCTTCGATATTAAATGTGTTTGATCTATATGAGTTCCATAAAGAAGAAAATAGTGAAGAGGTAGGTACACCCATTGAGTGGAAGGAACAATTACTAGTTAAACCTGTTGAAGAAGTGGAATAATATATTTCCTCAAGTGTTGGAAAAAGACGCACCAAAGGGAACATCTGGAGTATTTTGTCAAATGGAAAAATAGGGGATCTGAAGATGCATCATGGTGACTGAATAAGAGCTAGCATTCCTACAAGGTACTTCAGTCTCTAAAGGAAATCCTGCATGAGATGGTAGCTCATATGTTTTTACCAAGGATGTCTGATGTAGGAGAATCCTTGGCCATGGGCAATCCTCATCAACCAAAATAAGTTTTTGTTTGAGTTCTTAATGTAGGAAAACAAGGGTTGTTACTCCCATGTATTTTGAGTTTTTAACACTCCTATTATGTTATTTTTTGAGACACCCATCTAATAGTTATTGTCACTCTTATAGATATGTTTTGTTAAAGAAACAACTATTTTTGAGTTGTCAACACTCCTAGGATTGGGTGTTAATAATATTGTTCTGTGAGTTGCTGGCACACCCAAAACTGTTACAATATGTACCATGGGAACAAGATGTAAGTTATCGAATCTCGTTCATCCACATAGCTACAAGAAATGAAACTGATTTAGTTATGGAATGCAAAGAGGTCAACAATATGGGAAATGAATTGTTTCAGTTGGAATGTGAAGAGGTCAACAACATGAGAAATAAATTACAGGAACAAGGAAGAAAAGGGAATCCATAATTCATAGTGATTTCATGCCCTAAGTTTCACTATCCTTAGGTGTTTTGTATTGATGAAATAATTGTCTTAACTACAACTTGATTGACCTATTAGGCCAACAAACCTTTCACCATAACATGAGGTTTGATGGCCTCTCCTAACCTATCTCTCATTCTACATGGTAGTGCATTTGGACTTATGTATAGAAATGGAAACCAAGGATCAACGAATTAGTTCATCCTCAAAATATACCATAAGGTAATGACAACTCTATTCATAAGCGAAAAAATGAAAATTCCAATACTAGATATGATGGTTTTTGTGAATTATTTTAGGTAGGATCTAAATTGGGTAGTTTGTGGGTCAAGGGCCTCTTTAGGCAATTATTATAAGAGAGATCCAAAATTTAGTCGCTTCTAAGGCCATTTCTAACAACCCATAGATAAGAGAGGGAAGTTATTGTGCTTACTCACCACCATATTTGTTACCTAGGAGGAGAATTATTGAAACCCGTGTTTTGAATATCCATTCTAAATAGTTGAGCAAAACCACTGTAGTAGACTTCCTCATAGAAAGTATTGTAATGTGTAATTTCTTAGGAGTTCTTCAATTTCTCAAGGATAATGAGGTGGAAATGCCCTAATACTATCTATTTCTAATGAATGTGACTTCCTAAAATGTCCATGGTCTTAATAATCCTAAAAAAAAACATATTACTCACCCACTACTAACCATAATAGGTGGGAAAAATATCCTATGTTTAAAAGATGCCAAATAATGAGGTTCATGTTCCATACCACCTTATCACAATGGAGTTCATGTTCCACACCACCTTATCACCAATTGGTTAAAATTTAAGGCTTTTCATTTTTATTAGACTAAGAATAAATAAGGCAATGCAATCCTTGTTTCTCTGCAAATGGCTAACTATTATTTTGGGGTAAAGTATTTCATGAACCCGAACCCTAGTTTTAGTATTTTATTTTTGTACCTTTTTGGCAATTTCTATGCCCTCTTCACCTGCCTTTTTATATTTTATACCCTTTTTGTCCTTGGATTGCCCTTTGTATGTATTGATTTATGTTGTCATCCTTTGTAAGTTGTTGGGTATTTGAGAATAATTTAATTATGTACAAGAAAAATATATAATGTAATTTTAAAAGGATTGGAGGAAGATTGGATGTTTGGGTTAAAGATTTACAAATACAATGTGCGTGTATCGACAATATTGTGAAGCGCTATTTATGAAAATTTGAGGTGGTTTGTGCTAAAGTCAAGTAATTTTCATGTTTTTCCTCATTTATGAAAATTTCTTCATTGGTGATAAGGAGGGTTAAGCGATTGACATTGAAATTTCTTTGGTTGTTAGTTCTAAAAGGTAAATTCATGCACGAAGACTGAGTATGAGTAACAGCACATGGGTAGGCTAAATACTCCGACCAAGAAAATAATGATTAGAGCTGCCACGCAAAAGTGGGGCATAATATATGTGTTCTACATCAAAGGTAGGTAGATGTGCTTTAAATCTCAATGGATGGTTCATAAATATTTGACACCCACACTTACACCATTAAGTTCCCATTTATCTTTCATTTTTTATTTACAAGTATTGAATGTTGAACGGAATAAGTACCTTGTTGAAAAATGTGTGTAAGAAGGAAGTTTTAAATAAGAAAATATAAGAATGTTAACAAAATTTTCGCTTGCCCCACGTCATAAGAAGAGAATAATTTAAAAGGAAAAAATAAATAGTTAAAGTATGAGCGTACTTTTTAGAAAAATGAATCAAGGGTTAAATTAGAAAAATAGTGGTGAATATATGTGAATGAAAGGGTGTGTGGTTATATGTGGCATCATTGTTCATCATTTCATGGTATGTGCTCTTAATATAGTCTTACTGTTTTACTGTTTTAGATTAGATTAGTCTTACTGTTTTTTCGGAGGGAAGATATGTGTGATGTTTTTCAGGAGGAGATATTTTACAAAGCATTTTCGAGTTGGTAAACATATTTGAATGGCTATATGAAGTGCGCAAGAAATATTGTGTAATGAAACATGTGGGCATTTCACTTTATCTATTGCACTTACAATGATCTGGAGTACTTAAATTTCACTTTCAAATCTTAGTTTTTCCCAAGGGAATTATAACATGGGTTTAAGAAATACATGAGGCTTTGCCAAAATAAATACAATAGTCTGTGCTTTATCTCAATAATTATTGAGATAATAAAGAGAAAAGGGAATAATAAGATGGGTCTAAAAAAATATAGGGAGGTTTTGTCTTATTTCGAAATAATAAAGAGGATGATGAGGGAATTCTTTGCGATTTTATCAATTATGTTTTGTTATTTGATTAGTGAAAATTAGTAAAAATTTGATTATTCAAAATTAGTAAAATTGATTTTTACTGTTTTTATGAAACAAAAAATCAGAAAGTAAATTGAATTATCCATACATAACTTTGCTAATTTCATTATTTTCACTAATTAATAAAGATAGTAAAGATCTTATTAATTATTATCGGAGAGTAGATTGAATTAGTATGATGGCATGAGATGGACCCAACAATTCTATTATGAAGCCAAAGGAAACAAAGGATCTTGTTGTTAACTTATCCAATTTGCTATTTCAACATATACAAATGATGCTTTTTGGAGATCACATAGATGACAAAGCGATGGAGAAGCTAGCAATGTATAAATATACTATTATTTTTATATTATACAACATTCAAAAGAGTTATACATCATTCAAAGGAAATATTGCAGTATGTGTACGCTTGCTTAATCAATATTTAAAAATAATCAAAGTCATCTATAATAATTCACACCAAATCATATGACGTCCAATGATACTTATCTTTGTGTTTGCATGAAGATCTTTGTATTTGTTTTAAGCGTGATAATTTATAATGAAAGTCAAATTGCAAGGACTAGGACTAGAATTATATAGCCTTCAAGGAATTATAACATTGAATTTTTTGAATCGTAATAATAAGTCCATGACATGTCACAAAAACGAGAAAGAATGATTACTATGAAAACAAGAGGTATGCTTCATATAGTAATTCCTTAATATAGGTGACATTGTCAAACAAGAGGCATGCGAGCCATATAACAAAAAGTATGCTTTATATAATAATTCTTTAATATAGATGATAGTCTTAAGTGCTTCCTTTGTCTTTTCTATTATAATATTGTAGAAATTAATAGCAATGGTAATCAAAATTCATAACAATTAGGGAGTATTCAACACATACTAATTTCGCAAACTCAGAGATTAGCATGGGGGTAGGCTCATCAATTATTTTAGAAGTTGAGTTTTATTGCAAGTGGGATACTAGCTCTCATTTTAGGTTTGACGTTCAATATCTCTTGGTGGTTTTGGTTCTATCCTATCCTTGGGGCTTTGAATTATATTTTTTCTCTCTTGGATTGTCTTTATGGGACCCTAGCATTCGTAGTTTGTTGGATTCATATTCTTTTGGCTTTGGTTCATGTGGTTTTGATGGCTTAGTTTTTTGCTATGATTCACGAGGCTTAGGTCTTTATTGGCTTCATAACTCAAGTGTTATTGATCTATGTCGTTTGGGTCATATTGATGAGCATGACTCAAGATTTTAATATTCTAATTCATGTGGTTCAACTTGGTTTGGTTGGTTTAAATTTTTTTTTGTGGTTTTTCTAGAGTATTGGTGTTTACTACCTCAAAATTCCCTTACTCCTATTCATATGAATTTTAAAAATGTTAATGTCTCAAGCATTTTATCCTTCCTCTACTATTTTAAGCAATGTTGGTAAGCAAAGTTAAGTTTTCTAGGTTCATTTTTGTGGGTAGAGATAAGGGGCTCATTCATGTGTTATGTTGGGATGCCAAAATGGATCATGGTCATTTTGGGAGATGTTCATTATGTGAAAATCTTGAAATAGACATAGTTATCATTGATAATTGGAATTCATTTTTCTCTATTACTAGTAGAATGCATTCCTAGAAAGAGGCTAGAAATTTTGAAGTTGCCTTCATATAGGAAACCCTACACAATGAAAGTAGAAAAATTGAAGAACTTTAAGCTGTGTGTTTCTCTCCAACATGTGGTCGTGGTTGTAGTAAGAAATAATACTTTAGCTAATTCAATTTCTATGCTATCAATTTGGATTCTAGTCAAGCAAGTTAAAGAAGATAAGACAATACAACAACAACATGAGGATGTAAGAACATTGAACGTGGATACAAACTTTATGACTATTGTCGAGAATTGAAAAAAACATATAATCACCATGCTTTTATTATATTATAATGTATATTATCTTGAATTTTATATTAATAATAAATATAAAAAAAAATCTTTCAAAAAAATTGTTTTATTCTCGTAAATAATCATTTCCAAATTTTAAACCATTCCCAGGAAATTTGTTAAACCAATGCATGAATGGTGATCACGAGGGTGAAGGAAAACAAGATTTTCTATGGTTGTTAGTGGAGAGCCATCACCTTTCTAAGGAATTTAAAAGGAACATGAAAAGGAAATATTCAATATTTTAACCAAAGTCCTGAAAGGTAAGAGAAAGGGAAATTCATCTATGTTGCACAGGTTTCCGATACACGAGTAATTCGGGTACATGGGAAGAAGTATGGGGCACGACTAGAAACTTTGCCAACATTTACCAAAAACACCAAGTTAGGAGCGATGATAATATAATATAACAAAATTTAATATTATTATAAATAAAAATAATAATTTAATATATTAAAATTTAATATATGTTATAAATATAAATAAAATATATGTGTACAACTTAAAATTTACTTTGAAAAGGCATCACATCCTTTGCTTCCATGGTCATATAACCAAAAAGGGCCTTGTTCTTCCATGCATGTAATGAAAGTTATTGACATACGATCAATTTTGCAATACAAAAAATAATATCATGGGAATTAACTATCCATAGATCGTATGTTGAAAACCCACCTTTTGTAGGGCTCCAATGCTAAAATTTTATGTTATATTTGAGCTTCAACCACACAAATATAATAATTTCCACTATTTATCAAGATCAAACATAATTACCAGATTCTCCTGAAGGAATCCTGCACTTGTATCGAACTCCTCAGAGAATCTCAGATCCATATCAGATTCTTGGGTTTTTATTGAGTATATTTTGGATCTAATATGTTTTTGGTGTACGAGGATTCTGATCGTAGTGATAGAATTATGTTAGATTTACCCATTAGCTATATGTTTTGAACAATTTTAAGCATAATTGTGTCTAGAAATAGTGAGAACACAATTTACATAATTATTATTTGCTAACTTCAATCAAAATTTGAGCAATTTTTCCCCAAATCAAGCACTTTAGAGTTAGCATTGGATTAATTGTGACCATCATGTTTATATCAATATTGTATTTAATAGTTTTGTACAGTAAGTTGTCTTTAGTGTAGCATGTCTTCTAGATAATTACAACTCTTATATGAAATATTTTTGTATTCAATGAATCTCTCTCTGTATTTAGTTATTGTTACTCACGAATTATCATAGTTTTTTTTATTTGAATTACACTGTACAATTTTCCACTTGTAGGTTTTGTCTCTTATGTTATATTTGATGAATTTCTTTTAATTTTTCTCAATATTCTCCCTCTTGATTTTTATTATTTTGGTGTTATAGCCTGAATATAATTATGATGTTTAAAACTTAATTTTTACTTTGAAAAGGCATCACATCCTTCAAAATAGGTACCCTATACGTCAAAATATGTTGCAATGAGGCTCCCGAAAAGCTCCAAAGTACCCATTGAATTTCCCAACAATTTTGGAGCATTTCCTAACAAATCGCAAGTTCCCAGGAGTGCGAGAGCATGGGGTATGTGCTCACCAATGGTTGGGAGAGGTACCCATGTAACTATGAAATTCATACATGTAGACTTTGAATGTGAGTATATATAGTGCTTCTCCAACAAACAAAACAATGATTAGACACACCACAAAAATAGAGGGAAACAAATGTGTTTGTCTACATACAACGGGACTATGATTCTAATTTCTAGGTATAAACACTGTTAATTTTTCAAAGGGCTATATGTTATTTTCTTTGATAATTTCATTTCTACATTAACACATTACGTTCACCACTTAACATCATGAAATTATTCGTATTTACATCATTATTCATCAACATATACAACTATATAGAAACAAAAATATCATCATCATCAATGGAGTGGAACATAAATGAACAATAGAAGAAAAGCACACACACATAGAGACACCAGGATTGGTCAGAGACTAGGAAAAAATCACTATGGGGAAAAACCTTTCAATTTATTCTTCTTATAGATTGTGAACAAATGATTCCTTAAAAGAGAGTAAAATGATCCATATCTTCACAACAACTAGAACATCCCTGAAATGAACCTAATAATGTTTGTATTAAAAACCCTGATTCTGAGGACTGTAATGGATTGTCACTGTCTATAGTGTATACTGAACAATTTTTTCAATGAGTTGAATCTTTGGAGTACTGAAGTTTCATCTTTTAGTCCCATATGCATGGAGAAGGAGTTGTGCAAGAATCTATGGAAGTCCTCGACGCTCCCTGTTGAACTGTATGTGTGCATCTATGGACAAATACACTCAAATCTACCTCAAACCACCAAGTGCACCCTTCAGGCTATTGTTTGAGCATTTGAGGCCTTCCAGACACACCCTTGACTACTTTGTGTGTGCTTCCAAGGACCATATTTCCTGATTTTCTTTAAAAACCCTAGATGTTCCCTTAAGGCTGTGCGAGCATTCGAGGCTTCCAAGAAACACCCTTGACCACTCTATGCATGTTTTTGGGGATGAGGATTCTTATTTACGAGCCAAATTACAAGAAACAAAAACCCTATATTTGTGCGAGCTTCAACCCTATATTTTCAGACACTTTTCCAAACTTTCTCTGTCAGACCTATGTGAAATAAGACAATAGAAGAGAAGAAAATATGGCTTGATAAATGTTTCCAAATGAGCTTGAGGTATATTCTACTTATAGGCTTCCATGAGGGTCCACTTAATGTTGAGGCTGACCTGATCCAAAAATAAATTCAAAAACTAGATTCTGCTTATCCAAATTCAAAAACCCAATTTTGCTTATCCAAATGAGGCGATATTTAGGTCAATTTTAGTCCTCTCGAAAAGATGAATCTATTTCAATTATTATCTTCATCATATGAGATATCCAAATTTTAATTTGACCATAGTTGCATTATTTTAACACTCCCTCTCAACTAGGGAGAATTCCACCTGCCAATATCTTACCATCGATCATTATGACATATGTCCCATCTTAAGTATCTTGTCATCTTGAATCATCAATGTACATCTCTTGATTGTTCCTACTCATATGTTAAATATTATCGAATATAAAAGAATAATAATTCATTACTAGAGGGGAGCTTAAGTTACTACCTTCTATTCATCTGGCTACAATCTGAAATCTATATCAACGAGCTACTACCTGGAATATCTATTAGTGGGATACTACCCAGAATATCTCTGAGTAGGCTACTACCCAGAAATATTTTATTGGGCTAATACCTGTTAGGTCCCTGTAATTTGTCATATTGGAAAGACAAAATTGAACAAGGGTAATATCAAACCAACTTTGGAGCCCTAGGACCTAGCTTTCCTGGACTCAAAGAGGGCTCTCTCTATATTTGTATAAAATATGTAAACCTGATTGATTTAGGGTTTTGATTTTAGGATAGTTATAAGGATAGGGGTTGTTTGTTTGTTTTGTTTGGTTTGGTAGGTTGTCAAGAAGGACATATAGAGTGAGAGAGGTTCGAACCATTGGGCTCTGGAGTCTGTAAAAGGTCTTGAAAAGTACAACAATAGATCAAGGGTGTTTCAGAGGGAAAGTTAACAAGGCCAAATGGATCTTCAAAGCTTATGTGAGTGAAGTGAACATTAAATTGTGAGATTAGTAGGTTTAAAAGGAAATTAAGAATCCTTTAACAAATAATTTAAACAAGAAGGGCCTTTAATATTACTATGCATAAATAAATAATCAAAGACATGGCATACCATAAGCTTCTTTGATCAAATTTCACTAAGAAAATCCTAAGGCAACAATCCAGCGAACCCTAGAGGGCAATAAAATTGTAAATTCTCTAGTGATTTCACCTTCAGGAAAAGAAAACATTTAAGATAACATATAGTAATGACCAAAGAGAAGGGAAATCCTAGATTCCTTAATCAAACTACAAAGACCTTCAAAGCAACCATTTAAGATGGAAAAAAGGGTAGGGAAAACCATAAACCTCTTCAGCCAAACCCTAATTAGTAAAATTCAAAGAAAAGACCTCAAAAACAATGTTTTAAGTTACACCAAAGGACAGGGCTAACCATAAACTTCTTTGGCATTGGCTCCATTAAATCATTCTTAAGACAAAAAAGATGAGTGGAGCTAGAGAGAAATTAAGAATTCTCTAATCTGACCTAGTAGCGGAAAATATCTAAGGAATAGAAAGCAGACAGAGTTAAGGTGCCTCTAAAAAACATTTCTTAACCTAAACTTTCTATTCTACTACATTAGAAAAGATGAAACAAAACGAAACCATACGAATACAAGTACTAAATTAGAAAGACATCACCATTAACCATGCTCATGAATCCTGCAAATGTTCTTGTCTCATTGATATTCAGCCAAAACCTCCACAATGCTCCAAATCCAAAAACTCCTTACAACCCAAAGTCTATGAAGTTTATCTCAACAATCAACCAACATGAACAATGAGGCTTCCATGCAGTATTTAACTTGAAAATGAGGACTAAAACCCTAGCTAGGGTTTGAAAATGTCATTAATTACACATAAATGTCATTTTGTCATATGAGACCATGCAAGGCCCAAGGCACAAATATCTTAACTTAATAAATGCAAAAATAAATCCTAACATAAATCCTCAACCAAATTTGGAGATATTCTCCTATTAAACCTTCAAAATATCTTTTTCATTTATTCCTTGTGTTTTGTTGAATTTTAGGCAAGGGCGCAGGGCCAAGGTTCGAGGGTATAGCACCAGGCCAAGGGCGCAACACCAAAACTGGGAAATTTTCTCTTTTTGCAGCTGAGATTTGGAGGCCTTCCCAGTGTCCAAATGAGCTCCATGATAGCTCACTGGAAGCCTATCCTATCTAGTTTCAAAATTTACTTTTAGTTTTTAGAATGGATTCCACTGACCTACTCAAAATTCCATTATCCCAAGACCGCTAAGGGCGCAGTGGCAGTGATGAAAAGAGGGCAGAAAGGTGATTTGTTTCTTGTTTTTGGCACTTTTGGAGGACCAGTTTCACTCCAAATGAGCTGAAATGTTTTATGAGTGATGTCATTAACCTGACAAACATGAAAATGAAAATTTTTCCTCCATTTGGTGCCCCAAAGAAGAGTGCAATGCCAGTGGCGCTGCAACTTCACCCTTCTTTCTACAAAAAAAATAGTCAAAAACTCAAAAAGTACAAAAATGTGCCAAAATTTGGATTTGTCTTATTGATCCTGTTTGGGATGCTTGTAGGGATGCATCAGCAAGAATGTCAAGTTTTTCTTTGTCCTTTGCCTCTTTAAGTGCTTGAATCTTTGCAAGGGATTTTTTGAGCTTGGCCCTTGCAATTTTGTTCCTCAAGGCATAATGCCTTGCCATCTTCTTCTGCAAGTCAATGTTTCTCTTTGCCTTCTCAAGTTGATCTTCTAGGTGCACATTGGCTCTCTCTAGCCAAGGTTCTTGATCATATCTAATCTCCATGGCAAGCAGCTCACTTGGAGTGCGCTGCTCCGCCAATGCTGTCTCTTGCTCTCTCTTCTTGACTAAGGGCTTCTTCAAGCCAATTGTCCTTGGCCTTCTCCTAGGAAGCTATTCTTCCTCATCCTCCATGTCATCTAGAGTGCCCAAGGTTTCATCTAGCTTTTCCTTTGTCTTTATAGCCTCTTTTCGAGCTCTGATAGCTCTGATCTCATAGATGGCCTTCTCTGTCTCCAATTGCTTGTTTTCAACCTTAAGGAAATGGATCACATTCTTAGCCCTACCAAGATTGGCTTGTAGATCCTTAATCTGGGCATCCTTGCTTTTGAGCATAATGCTTGTGATCCTCTCCTCATTTTCATCATCACTGTCAAGGTTAATAAGTTGAAATTCTTGTTCAGTCTCATGTTCATCCTCTTTTTCATCAATGTCTTGCTCTACAACCTTTTCCTTACATTTTTCAAGCTTATTTGTTGATCATGAAGGCATGGCCCCTTGCCTCTTAAGGGAAACAAACAAATGCCTATTTCCCCTTTGATAGGTCAAAGGAAAAGGTTCTATGTCAGCCATCTCATTGTCATTTGTCTCATTGGCCTCATCACTGCCATCTACCTCATTTTTTGATGCACTCTCATCTGCCTCACTGCTTTCTACCTCATTGCTCTTTTCTTCACTGCCACTTGCCTCACTGTTTGATGCACTAGTACCATGAGATGATGGTGAGGGATTTTGAAAAGGTGATGAAGGAGGATCATCATGGAGTGAAGAAATGTCAGTGAGTTGAGAGGTAGGATCAACAGGAGGTGATGGAGGAGTAGGAATGGGAGGATGAGATGATGAAGGTGTATTTTGTTGATGATGGGCTTGTGGAGAAGTGAACACCTCATTGGAAATGAAGGTCTCCCATGGAATACCCTTCTGCTATAGTTTGTGCATAACAACCATCTTGATCAAAGAATGATGAAAAAGTCTTTGCATCTGCTGAGGATATTCTCTATTTTGTAAAATATTGGAAATTTTATCAATTCTTCTATAGAGGTAATAGGGTATGTGCAGCATCCTCACTCTAGTAAAATGCATAAACAGCCTGATGTGGTAGGAGTAAAGCCGGGAGAACCTTCCCTCACATGTGAAATAATCCATAATGATCCTCATCATAGGTGCATATCTATCAAGAAAATGAGAGAAAGGAAAGATGGATTTACTATGGTCTTTGTACCTAGGCTTTAGGTAGGGTTCAAAGTAGTTCATGTCTAGGTTTTCCTGCTTGAACCATTTCTCACCCACACTTGGTATCCCAGTGGCATTGACAATAGAATATGTAGATAACTCAAAGGTGACCCCTACAAGGTTAACTTGTTTTTCATTCAAGTTAATGATAAATAATCTAGTTAGCTCAGGGTGGTTTTTCACCTGTTGTACCTTTTAAAAAAATTCATAGCAACCTACATGTTTGAAACATGAAACAGTAAGGGGAGATGTCATTAGCTCTCTTGTGTTGAGGGGTTCAAACCTATTGATATTTCCACCTTTGTGCTCATGCATCCTTGGAATTTGAGCCTCCACATCACTGCCACTGTCTCCCTCTCTTGACATTTTGAAAACTCTGTTTTACCAACCCTAGAGTCTAAATGGAAATGTAATGAGGAGATGGTGATGAAATGGTAGTTTTAGGCTAATGACAGAATGAGTATGTGATGATATGGGTATATCAAGCTGAGTGAGAGGTTACACAATTCTAAAAAAACCCTACAAATGTGTAATTACCCTTTTTTTTTATTAATACTCTTCATAAGCAGATGGAATGAGGTTCAAACAATGATTTCAAGCATGAGATTTAGGGTTTCTCTGAAGGTTTGATTTCACTTACTAGGAAAAAACCAAAATTGTTTGAAGTTGAGTGTATAGCATGTACTTACCCTTGAAAATGCTTGGAGGATGATTTGGCAGAGGCTTGGAAAAAATTTGAGGTGTTTTGAGTGATCATAGGGTTTAGGAAGCCCTCCTGGCCAATAGTGCAGCACCAAGGCTGAGCACGCAGGGCTTTTGCAAATTTTTCTTGGTCGTGTCATGTAAGGGTGCAGCGCCTTCCCCAGCATGTAGCGCTAACTTCTAGGCGCGCATCGCCTTTATAATTTTCATGGGAAACAACTGCCAAGGGCGCAGTGCCCAATCCCAGGCGCACAACGCCAAGCTAAGCGCGTAGTGCCAGGAAAATTTGCCTAAATTCTCTTCGAAAAATCACAAATTCTTCTCCTCTGAATGTTCTAATGATTTTGCAAGGCAACAATGATTTGTTTGAAGTGTTATAAGAGATTTATAGGAAAGTGGTAGTTTGATTTAATCACGAAACCTACTTTCTAATGTCTAAAACCCTTTTTCCCTTTTCACTAATATTCCTTTATACTTTTTCCTGTAAGTTACTGAAATCACTGAATTAGCTTTTCTTTTGGTCTTTGAGACTTGACATGTTTATTTTGATAATTTTATGATGATTACACATACCAACATCCTCAAAAACCTCCTTTGTTCCCACCTTGGAGCTCAATTCATCTTTTGCTTATTTTAGACATGGCAAGCTCATTTTTTACAAGTTTGGTATCTGATCACATAGTGACATCTTCAAAACCCTTTGGCTTCGACCATGGAGTTCAACTCATCATTTCACCTTCTCTGGCCACTTTCATCAAAACCCTAGGTGTCTGGAGTGTCTTACAACAATCATCAATGTTGTCTTCTAAGTTCTCTATAGCCATTTCAAGTTCATTCATTTCTGTCCAGTTTACCTCAACTTTTTCCTTATCTCATCAATAGTCTCTGATAGACTTTCTTCATGTTTGGTTTTGTGTGCCTCCTCTAGGTCATTTTTGCAATTGATCACTGTTTGGAACTCTACTGGACCATCAAGATCAAAAACCTCTAATCATCTACAGGAAAAGTGTTTCCTCTCTTCCTTGTTGCAAGTTGTCTTCATTCAAGAGTAGACCACCTACCTTACTGTAATATTCCTAAATTAGCATGCAGCTAGTTGGAATATCAATTTTACTCTTAACACATAGTTAGATGAATAAATGGGTAGGAAGGCCCATAAATATTTTTAGCAGCAATAAAATCCCTCTTAATGGGAAAAAGGATCATATTCATAACTAGATAAAGTACCTTCATGTGTGAACAAAGGCTAATGCATGTGGAGAAGGTCAAGTTTGACCAAGTCAACAAAGCTAGTATTGAGGAAGTGGAACATTAATGGAGATAACCTAGTGGGAATATGGAGCAGTTTAGATAGTTAGAATAAAGCCACCTTAAGTATGGAAGGAGGCATTGCATGGAGAATAAATCAAGGTTGACTAAATCCAACAACATTGTTATGGAGGAGTGGCATTGATGATGGGACAACATAGTTTTGGAGGGAGATTAACTGCATGAAGGTGGAAACCCTAATGAGTGGGACCCAAGGTGAGAAGACTCACATTGTTTATAAGGAAGATGATGGCAACCATATGAGGTTAGCTTAGGATTATGATTTTCTGAATATATGGTCTGTCTAGACATATTTATTTCTCTTGATGTTTAGGTGAGATAGAGTGTTATTTATCACAGGGTGTTCTTGATCAGGAATTTCACCTCTACCATTAAGGAGCTCTTGGAGGAGTCTTGCACCATATTGTCTACTATCTGGATTAAGTCCAAGCTTCACTTTTATTAGACAGTGCAGATCCTATTGAGGGTTTGGTTGTTTCAGTAAGCTGTAGCAAGTGGAAGTTAGATCTCTAGATCTAGGCCATTTTAGTGCTCATTTTCAGTGGAGGAGGTTTCTACTCCATTGGAAGGACAATATTGAAGGCATTGAGCCTCATTTGCACATCTTGGCATCAGGCCAACTATATTTTGATCCCTACAATGCAGAAGATATCTAGGTCTGCGTAATTTCTGAAGGAGCAGTTGCAGGGTGGTTTAGCACACCATTTGGAGAGCTGATTTTCTAAGTGTTGGGGATCTGCCCTTCACTTTGGAGATCTATTGCAGGAGGCTATTATTTTTCATATATCAGATCAGGCACACTCTATAGATCTGTAATTTTCATTAGATTTTTAGTCTTAGATCTCATATCTACACTTTGTGCTTGGTGTTTTCCTGAAAACCCCAATGGGGGTTCTATAGAGGAGCTTGTATAGTGCATGGATCTGATATAGATATAATTTTTTATGCACAAAGCATCTCTATATCTGATTTAAAACCTAATTCTATTGCAGTAGCAATAAAATAACACTATCACGGTATTCCATCTTTAATTCATGGTTGCAACCCCTCTTTTTGCATGATTTTTGCACTATTATGGCTTGGGAGGCTTGTTTAACTAAGCTAGCATGGTTTGTTTCAGATCTCCTTTTGTATTTGGCTACTATAATGTATAAATGATTGGATCCATGGACTGAATTTAACTATTATTGCATATATTTTTGAAAAATGCATTTTTAGTGCATGTATTGTTGATTTTCCCATTTGGGAATATTAGAGTGGTATCAGAGCATGATCTTTAGCTTAGCCTGTGAGTTTTCAGCCAATATGCTATAATAAGAAGAAGATAAGGAGAAATATATCATAATGATGGAAGGAATGAGTTTCGTCTCATCTCTTTTCAGATCTAAGAAGGACCTCACTAAGGAGGTCAAGCAGAGAAAAATGGAGAAAAGAAGTGAAACCACATTAGGGTTTCAAGATGAGGAAGGTCCATGTACTTCCTATCAGCAAAAATAAGATCTTGTATTGCATAAAGCTCTAAAGAAACATACTATGGTATTTTGTTTTGAAGATAAGAGGCATAGAGCTAGATAACACTTAGATCATGAGATTCTAAGTGAGTACCTTGAAAAATATAATTCTCAACCTAGAGCTTTCAAGGAGAATCTAACTCTCCCACGATTCATTGAGCTCAAAGAAGAAAAGGAGACCTTACAGCAATAGGAGGAAGAAGAGCAATATATTTCTATTTTCTACCTTTGGTGGGTCATCCTCATCCACAACAAGGGCTTGGGGAATGAGGTTGGATGCATTTTTCCTACTACATCCAGTAGTACAGAAAGAAGTTGTTGAGATTGCAGCGCTGCACCTTGAAGGTGAATCAAACATTTGGTGGTTCAACCATTTTAGTCATGCAAGAGTGACTGCATTTTTATATTTTACTCAAAGGTTGATTAAGAAGTTTGAAAAAAAGAAACCAGTGGATAAATAATACTTTCACCTTTGCAAAGTAGTCTTGATCTCTTGACATCTATAGTCCCAAGCACTATTATGGAGATGCATGAGGAGGAGGAGACTTGTACTAGCGATTATGAATCCATAGAGGAGTAGCCATCATCATCAGTAGTTTTGGGAAGTGTTAAATTTGGACAACTAGGTCCAAACTCCATCTTGTGATGCTCAGATGAAGATTCCAATATTTGTATTGGATTCCTCTTTCGGAGAGGTGTAAAATCGATAAAAAATTGATTTTTAATCTGATGAGCAGAACATTTATTTTGAATTTATTATTTATAATAAATTTAAGTGCAGGTCAGCCTTAAGGTTTTACACCCCCAACAGATGTGTCACACACCTCAATGATGGATATAAATACAGTCAACATTTGAGAGCTTTTCACTCATCTCATCCACACACTTCTCATTGGATACGAGCATCTAAGAAGCAGTTCTCACGTGGAAAAAGGATGAAGTAGCTGCAGCTGGAAAAAGGATGAGATTTTTGCAGTTAGGATTTCTGGACGAAATTTTCTGCAGTTAGGGTTTCTGGGCAAGTTTGACCAGCGTTGACTTTGGTCAACGCATGGTCCGTTTGAGCTGAAATTTTGTGGAGAGTTCGATTTTTGAAGGCCGTACTCATTGGCACAAAAATTGAGGTCAAAAGGTTGACCGAAGTTGGAGTTGTGTTGAATTTATTGTTGCTGCCCTGCATTGACTTTTCTGGGGTTGACTTTGAGTTGACTGGATAATTGATTTGAGGACTGTTGTGACACATTTTGGGTTGGCTGACCAAGAAGACTTTGTTGGTTGAAGCATCCTGCTGACCGCCGTAATGCACCAACACATTCTCCTGTTTCTCGTTTGTCTTCTATAGATCCACTGGTATGTTCTATCAACATTTTTACTTAACTGTTTATGTGATTGCTGTTATAAAAGTAAATTTGCATCAAGCATAGAACATCTACAAAAATTTACATGGTATCAAAGTTGAGGTGAAAACGAGCCCTAACTTATAGCAATCACCAACTGAGAAAAATGAGTTCCACAAGTTATGGCTTCAAGGAGGATGACAAGCTGATTGGAAGGGATGACTTCCATGCTTGGAAGATGATATTAGATCTCAAATTAGAAGATTATGATCTCATGGACTATGTACTGGGTAAGATACAAGAACCTAAATCCACTGCTACTACTGCTGCTACAACCAAGTATAAGAAGGGGGAGATCAAAGAAAAGCTAATGATCAGCGAATCCATACATAAAAGTCTAGTTGCCTACATATATGAGCTAGGCACATCCAAGGAGATGTATGATAAGCTGATACAAATGTTCAAAGTAAACAATGAAAACCAAGTGCTATTCTCAATCAATTGAAGAATCTGAAGAAAGGCAGAGATGAGTCTGTCCAAACATACTTTCTAAAATTGACCGAGATCAGGAACAATCTGCTGGCTATTGGGGAGACAATAGCCGATCGTGAGATGGTACTCACCGCACTTGGAGGGCTCCCATATGAATGGAAAGTATTCAACACTACCATTCTCAATAATAATACAATTCCTAACTTTTTGAAGAGCTACCGTCAAGATGGCGCAAGAAGAGACAAGAATGAAGAATACACTAAATGATGTAAATGTCGCATATACTGCCCATTCTAGAAAGAAGAACTCTGGTGGTCCAAAGAACAAAGGAAGAGCAGGGGCCCAAGGAAAGAGGGGCAAGTGTTTCACTTGTCATAGTCCAGGTCATCATGCTAGAGAATGTCCTTTCAAGAAGGATTCTCCCGATAGTGATGACAACAACAACAACCGGAGGAATGGAAATCAAAGAAACAACAGGTCCAAAGGAAAGAGGAAGGTTCCCTCTGGCGGAAACAATCAACCTTTCAAAAGGTCTAGAAACTCCAGGTATGAGGAGTCAAATGTTGCTGATAAAAGAAATGAATACATTCTTGTATTTGCCCTCTCTGCTGCATCCCCGCCCCACACTATGGATGTCTGGCTGATAGATAGTGGTGCCTCAAGACACATCACTGGGTTCAAGGAAGCACTCTCTGACATGGTTGAGAAGGATACTAATCTGGAAATTATCCTTGGAGATAATGCCACATATCCCGTGAAAGGGACAGGGACTGTGACCATCCACTTGTCTCAAGGACAAGTCCTACATTTGCAGGATGTACTCTATGTACCAAAATTGAAGAAGAACCTTGTGTCTATAGCAGCCATCGAAGACAAAGGCTTCAATGTGGCATTCACTGATGGAAAGGTGCGCATGTGGAAGAAGAATCTCAAGGAAGCTATCGTGATTGGTTTTAGAGTTGGAACACTCTACCAGGTTGAAGAAAGTCCACTAGGAGCTATGACATGTGATACTATCCGACAAACTGAACTATGGCACCGGAGGTTTGGACACCTTCATTATAAGGCCCTTCCCGAAGCAAGGAAGGTGGTGACAAGGATGCCCGATTTTGGAAATAATCATGAAGGTGTATGTAAGGGTTGTGCCGAAGGAAAGCATACAAGGGGACCTTTCCCCTCAAGTGTCACAAAGACATCTGATATTTTGCAACTGGTCCATTCTGATCTATCTGGTATGCTACCCGTGACATCCCCGGGAGGATGTTCTTACTATATGACATTCACTGATGACTTCTCCCGCAAAACCTGGATATACTTCTTGAAGAAGAAGGATGAGGCTTTCATGTGGTTCCGTACCTTCAAAGCCTTGGTGGAAAATATGATAGGGAAGAAGATCAAGATTTTGAGGACCGACAATGGCACTGAATATGAGTCAAATGAGTTCAAGGACTTTTGCAGAGAAGCTGGCATTAAGAGGGAGAGTAATACTGCCTATACTCCTGAGCAGAATGGCGTTGCTGAACGAAAGAACAGGACCATTGTGGAAGCTGCCCATGCCATGCTATGTGACCAGGGTCTACCGAAGTTTCTGTGGGGAGAAGCTGCGAATATTGTTGTATACATTCAAAACCGATGCCCTCATGCCGCCTTGGACTCCAAAACTCCCGAAGAGGTTTTCACTGGTAAGAAACCTGGCGTCTCACATTTTAGAATTTTTGGATGTCCTGTTTATTTTCATGTGCCAAAAGAAAAGAGAAGTAAGCTGGATGCTTCTGGGAAGAAAGGAATGTTTGTGGGCTACAGTGAAACCTCTAAGGCCTATAGAGTCTATGTACCTGGTCAAAGGGAAGTAGAGATATGCCATGATGTCACTTTTGATGAAGATGCTTCCTTGAAGAAAGTAGTATATCTTCCGAGATCTGAGGAAAATCATGAAGCAAGGCCTGGAAATCAAGAAGAACCACAGGATGAGACAATGCCTGATGTTGAAGGACCAATGGACCCAATCGATCCATCTCCTTCACTGAGAAAGAGACCATCATGGCTCAGGGACACTCTCGAAGATGTCGAGGGACATGCTGCCCCGAGGGGGACATTCCGAGAAAGCAAGAAGCCGTGTAGATACCAAGGGTATCTGGCTGCCATGAGTACTATTGTACAATCTGAACCTGGATCTTTTGAGGAAGTCATAAAGCATCAAGTCTGGAAGGATGCTATGCACGAAGAATATGAGTCCATAATGAAGAATGATGTCTGGGATGTGGTTCCAAGACCGAAGGACAAATCAGTTGTCACCGCGAAATGGCTCTACAAGATCAAGCATGGATCTAATGGAAGTGCTGAAAAGTTCAAGGCAAGATTTGTTGCCCATGGCTTCTCTCAAAAGGAAGGAATAGACTATGATGACATATTTGCACCTGTGGCACGATATACCACCATTCGATCAATCATAGCCCTTGCTACTACGCAAGGATGGAGTCTTCATCAGATGGATGTCAAGACCGCTTTTCTGCATGGTGCAATAAAAGAAGAGGTGTATGTAGAACAACCTCTAGGGTTTGAAGTCCAGGATCGGGACACTCATGTCTGCAGGTTGAAGAAAGCCCTCTATGGGTTGAAGCAAGCACTCAGAGGTTGGTACGAGAGGATAGATACCTACTTGATGAAGTTGGGCTTCACTCGAAGTAATGCTGATCCGAACCTTTACTTCAAGGTTGTCTAGGGGAAGCCTCTCATTCTGGTGTTGTATGTGGATGACCTCTTCCTGACAGGTGTTGACCCTCTCATTCATCAATGCAAGAGGGAGCTCGCTGCTGAGTTCGAGATGAAGGACCTAGGACTGATGCACTACTTCCTAGGCCTGGAGGTCTGGCAAAGACCTGGAGAGATTTTCCTTTCTCAAGGAAAATATATTGTGAAACTTCTGGAAATATTTGGTATGGTGGATTGCAAGTCCGTGTCAACACCAATGGAACTCAACTTCAAGAAGTTGAGTGGCAGCGCTGCTGGGCCCGTATTGGCAAATCCTACTGAGTATCGTCAACTCGTAGGGGCTCTAATGTTCTTAGTGAACACCCGTCCAGATATATGTTTTGCAGTGAACACTTTGAGTCAACAGATGGTTGAGCCTCATCACTTTCACTGGGTTGGTGCCAAGAATCTTCTGAGATATCTTCGGGGCACGATAAACCATGGGCCGAGATACACTGCTGGGAGTGTGACACTCCGTGGATATACTGATGCCGATTGGGCTGGCAGTGTGGTGGATCGTAAGAGCACATCGAGATGCTGCTTCAATCTTGGTTCTGCTTCGATCTCATGGATGAGCAGGAAGCAGAAGTCGGTGGCTTTGAGCACCGCTGAGGCCGAATACATTGCAGCAAGTATGGCCTGTTGTGAAGCAGTTTGGTTGCGAAAGCTCTTTAGTGAGCTATTTGGACATGTGCTAGATACCACCGTGATACTCTGTGATAACCAGAGTGGGATTCGCTTGACCGAGAATCCCGTGTTCCACAACCGATCCAAGCATATTGATATCAGGTACCATTTCATCCGGGATATGGTACAGCGAGGCGCCGTAAGGCTCGATCATATAGGAACTGATGAGCAGGTCGCGGATATTCTCACTAAGCCCCTGGGGAAGGTCAAGTTCCTAACCTTTCGTGAGAGACTTGGTATCGTGGAATGACCCTATGATGTGGGTCTTGTTGGACGATGAGCTCGAGGAGCTCTGGGGGGCTTTGGGGACAGCTTCTCGGAGCTATGAGCAACCACAAGGCTAGGCTTGCCAAACCTTGTTGGTGTGCTCGGACCCCACCGTTGTGATTATTGAGTTGGTTCACCTCTCATTATCTGTGCCCCGTATGCATCCTACCCATTGAGTTCAGGGCTCATGGGAAGTACCTCTCATTTGGCCAATGAGATGGGAAAATCTAGAGACCAGTAGCAAAGACTGATGGACGCATCAGAGATTGTCGTACTCTATATCTAGGATGGCACAGTCCAACCACTTGATCTGGGATCAAGTCTAGTGAGGTCTTGGACCTCCGCTCGACTTCAGGTCAGATGAACCAACTTCGGGTTGATTGGAGACTCTTTGTGACTTTGATAGAGGTTTCGGACCTCTGGGCTGAATTTGTCAACCAGGGGATGATGTCTTTGTGACTGACCCACTTCTATTCTGAAATAAAGAGGCCAGCAAAGCAAGTTACGGCGGGATGATGCACGATGTTTGATTGCACTGGTGGATGGAGTTCTCCCTAGTTGAGAGGGAGTGTTAAATTTGGACAACTAGGTCCAAACTCCATCTTGTGATGCTCAGATGAAGATTCCAATATTTGTATTGGATTCCTCTTTTGAAGAGGTGTAAAATCGATATAAAATTGATTTTAATATGATGAGCAGAACATTTATTTTGAATTTATTATTTATAATAAATTTAAGTGCAGGTCGGCCTTAAGGTTTTACACCCCCAACAGATGTGTCACACACTTCAATGATGGATATAAATACAGTCAACGTTGGAGAGCTTTTCACTCATCTCATCCACACACTTCTCATTGGATACGAGCATCTAAGAAGCAGTTCTCACGTGGGAAAAGGACGAAGTAGCTGCAGCTGGGAAAAGGACGAAATTTCTGCAGTTAGGGTTTCTGGACGAAATTTTCTGCAGTTAGGGTTTCTGGGCAAGTTTGACCAGCGTTGACTTTGGTCAACGCATGGTCCATTTGAGCTGAAATTTTGTGGAGAGTTTGATTTTTGAAGGCCGTACTCATTGGCACAAAAATCGAGGTCAAAAGTTTGACTGAAGTTGGAGCTGCGTTGACTTTATTGTTTCTGCACTGCGTTGACTTTTTCTAGACTGCGTTGACTTTTCTGGGGTTGACTTTGAGTTGACTAGATAATTGATTTGAGGACTGTTGTGACACATTTTGGGTTGGCCGACCAAGAAGACTTTGTTGGTTGAAGCATCTTGCTGACTGCCGTAACGCACCAACACATTCTCCTGTTTCTGTTTTGTCTTCTATAGATCCACTGGTATGTTCTATCAGCATTTTTACTTAACTGTTTATGTGATTGCTGTTATAAAAGTAAAGTTGCATCAAGCATAGAACATCTACAAAAATTTACA
>JAXQQM020068125.1:0-79555 GCA_034641835.2 Pinus albicaulis | reverse complement strand
TAATAGTGACATTTTCCAAGGTCTGGTTCAGTTGTTTAACTGCGACATCTACTTCCTGAGATAGCTTGAGGGCTTTATCGGCCCATGGCTTAAGGTGGTCACTGAGAACCTTATTTTTATGGAGAAGCTCTTCGAGATCATCTCTAAGTGTGTGGTTGGTATGCAGTCGTGCCAGGCGTTGAGCGGGGACCAGTGTGGGCATTGTAGCTTCCATCTACTTGAAATCTTCTTCCTTTTAGTGCAGCTCTTGCGTGATTTCACACAGGAGCAGATCGTGCTACACCTTAGACCACAACTGCATAGCTATCTCCAACAACTCTGCGCCCTGAGCGATCTGAGTTGTAATGGCATTGGTGGCCTCTGTGACCAGCGCATCTCGTTGGGGTCTTACCTCAGGTGGAGTTTTTGGTTGCAATTTGGCCTGCAAGGCAGCAACCTGCTGCACCATATCTGTTTTGACAGTTTGAGTCTCAGTCGTCGACGCCTTAAGGGTTGCAACAAGTCCTTCGATCTTGTCCTGGGCATAGCAGAAGCCGGTATATCCTCGTTCACATCTACGCAGAGCCTACTGATGACACATTCCAACTCAGTCTGTTGTGTGGCAACACGGGTGCATGCAGCCTGCGCTTGGGACACCTCAATGGTTTTTTCCACGATTGTTTGCTTAGTTGTACTAAGTTGTTGATGCACCCTTCGGTCTCGGTGTTGGATCTCCTCAAAGAGAGAGGTGTGGAGGACTTGCTGTGGTTCATGCGGGAGTCAGGCCAAGTCCAATTGCACCTCTGCACAGGCCTGTACTTGCGCACCTAAGGCATGTAGGCTCAAGATGAATGTTGTGCTTGGAAGGGGGCAGAGGTGGCTTTTAGTTGTGATGATAAATTCACTGTTGGTTGCTGGGGGCAGCCTCGTCTGAATCATGTTGGTCTTCAGGGTGTCGGTTTTGAGCTGCAGAGCTCGGAGCTCAGACTGGAGCGTAGCGACCGTGGCCTTCTGCTGCTCTTCCAAAGCCAGCCACTTATCTTCTGAGGTGAGGGTGATTGCGTCTGTGATCTGCTTCAAGTCTTCCTCTGTCATAGTCACTTCAGTCTTTTGACCCGGCCTTGTATCTCGTCATTTCTTTCGTTGGCCTTTAAGAGGGTCGGCAGTCCACTTCGTACCATGCGGGGAGTCTGCACCCTGCGCGTCAAGATCCTACTGCGAATCCTGCTCTTCACCCTTCTCAGTGTCCTTGCCATGTCTTTTTTTCGCTTTGGTGGTGTCTGGTGGGGTGGTTTTCTTGGCACTCATACATGTAGTGTCAATTGTACCTGATTTGAAGCCTAGTTTCCAGTGTGATGGCCAAGTGGAAATGAGGCGGTCGATTTCCTCGTCATCGACCATATATGGTAGTGATACCCATGTTGGATCCTTACAGCCCCAGATATGAACATTGTGCATCGGGACATGGAACGATGCAATGCTCTTATACTTGTCATAGATCGCTGGTGAGAAGCACGTCCGGGAGTGGATTGCTACTGTGAGCCCGCTCTGAAATAGGACCCAGAAGACTTTATTATCTTCAATGCGCTGCTCATCCTTTGAATCCCATAGATTCTCATAGTGCACCCCTTCACACATATCCAACTCGAGCTCAGGGAGGACTGAGTCTTTCGGGGCTTCCCATGCGACCAACGCAATGAGGAGCAGCAACCAAGAGTAGTAGAATTCCCTTCCATGATCCTGGGCCTCGCGCACATTCTCTAGAAATTCATTACACAGGAACTGGGACCATTGATGCAGACCCTTTTTTTTGCAGCGGCCAACCAACTGAATTACATATGCGGGAACAGTGGCAACGTGGAATTTGTGCATCATTTTGCATGCTAGCAACAAGGTGTCCATGCGTGCACCAAAGTCGCTAATAGTGTTGATCATGAACCCCCTGGTATTTCATTCAACGTGGTAGTCGTCGCGCACCTTATCGGCGATATGTTGCTCATATTTCTTACCGACGTGCTCCATGGGATCCATTCCCTTCATGGGAAGACCAGTAATTCGGTGAATGAGCGCAGCATCAATAGGAATGCGGTCCTGGATCCACAAGTTGTCGCCATGGACCAGAGCTAGTAGTTGTCACACAATTCGGTCAGTGATATTGTAGTGGCCAAAGTGAGGCATCCGCAGCAAGTTTAATAACCCACAACTAGCCAATCCGCTCACCCATGGCATGGGTACTACCTTTAGCACGTCATCCTCCAACACCCTTTCAAGATATAGTTCAGGTGCCAATTCTGGGAAGTCCTCCAGGTTGGCCAGGTCATGGTCGTCGAATTTTATCGAATGGAATTTTCCAAAGGATTCTCCAATTATGGGGACTTCACCCAAGATCAGTGGCATTTGCAGGTAGGCGTGCATACCATCTAGATTCTTAGGCGTGCGCACCAAGGGCCTGCAAGGCCAAACATATGGTGGTAGCTAGTTTATTGCTTCTACAATCTGAGCTTCCTCCTCAGCAAACAGAGGTCTCTTCAATGGGTTAGGAAAACGTGCCTGGGGCACTGTTCAGGGGGACTTCACATTTCGATGGGAGGTGCGTGGCTTTCCTCTAGCCCATTTCGCAGTCCTCCCTTACCCTTACTCTTGTTCTTTCCCCTTACCCTTCTTTTCAACCTGCTTTCCCTTTTTTGGTGTGGACACAACCTCTTCTACTTCAAGTGTGACCTCTAATACTTCATCGGTGGAGGCCACGTTCTGTGACGATTTAGCCAGATTAGTTGCAGTTATTCTCGCTCGAAAAATAAATTTGGGGTTGCTACTATCAGAAGGGTTAGCCCGCCCAGACATTAACAAAGCACAATGGTGACATATTTTTACAAAACACAAGATATTCAGAATGCACGGAACCCACTTCTGATCTACCCTCCTGTTTTATAGCTCTGGATATCAGCCAACAGTTGGGTAATGCTTATCTGAAACTTACCATCAATCAAACAGTAAAAAATCTTCGTAAATCGCCTCATTAATTGTCGGCTGCCCACTCCTTTCAACGGTAAAATTTTCTTTTTACCCATTTTTATTGTTCCAACAACTAGTTTTCGCAGTTATGTGTTACCCCTGTGCACGCAGTGCACCTCCCCGGGCTTCCAAACCTGCGATCAACCCTACACTCCCCAGGCTTCCAAACCTACAATCGACTCCTATGCTCGCAGTGTACCTCCCTGGGCTTCCAGACCTGTGAATGACCCCTGTGCATATAACAGGCTTGCCTGCGGTTTTCTTCCAGCCTGCGCATATGCCACCCAATACAGCTATGTCGGCCATATAGTCATTTGTTCTGGTACGGTTTGAGCCGACTGCCGTTAACATACCCTGGGACAATGTCGCCACGTAGTGTGGCTAACTGGACAGCTCCTCCGTTAGTGATTTCCTTTACCATATAGGGACCTAGCCAATGCTGACGGAACTTCCCCGGGTACTTCACAAACTGGCTATCGTATAGCAGGACCAATTCTCCCTACGAAAAGATATTTTTCTTAATATGTCGATCATGCCATGATTTTTCCTGGGCCTTCTGAACTTGCTGATGGAAGTTGGAAATAAATCGATCTTCCTCCAAGGAAACAAGTTGCGCCAACCATTCCTCCATGATTTTAGGCTCTGCCATATTTGTAAAGGTTGTGATGCGCGGGCTAGGAACAATATACTCCATGGGCATAATGGCCTCCTTTCCATAAACCATCCGAAATGGTATTTTCCCCGTAAATATCTTGCAAGTGGTTCGATAGGCCCAAAGGACCAATGGGATGTGCACGTCCTAATCACTTCAATCGACATTGCATACCTTGGTCAGCGCCTATTCTAGAATCTTATTGAAAGCTTCCACAATGCCATTCACCTGAGGGTGATATGGCGTACTTTTGGCGTGGTGGATCTGAAATTCTTCAGCCAAAGCTTGGATTGTCTCATTAACAAAATTTGTACCTCTATCGCTCATCAAGACCTTGGGACAGCCAAAACTGGTTAGGATATGTTCAAAAATAAAGTGTGCAGCAGTATCTAAAGTACAATCCTTTATAGCCTACGCTTCGGCCCATCGGGTTACATAGTCAGTTGCAGTGATGATGTAGTGGGCGCTTGCCTGCTTCCCTGGCGATTTGATGGGCCCAACGAATTCTATAGCCCATTTTTCAAATTCTTGCAGGGCCATCTACGGCTGCAAGGGCATTTTGTCTCTGCGCAATGGTCTTCCTGTCCTTTGGCATGTGTCGCAAGCTTTGCAATAGTCATGAGAGTCACTATGCAGTGTGGGCCACCATAGTCCAGCTCTCAAGATCTTCTGCGCCATTGCTTTCCTTGCGTAATGACCTCCTGCCATGCCCCCGTGGGCTTTTGCTAAGATGGTTGGTCTTTCATGCTCCAAAACATATCTTCGTAGCACCTCATCGGCTCCCAGCTTATACAAGTGGCCCGCTATGATGGTAAAGTCCATTGCGCGTGTTACCGACTCTTTCTTCTATTGTACCAAATATTCTGCAGGCGCCATCCCCGTAGTTAAGAAGTGAATGATGTCAGTAAAGTGCGCATCAACCACCTTAATAGAGATCAGTTGTGCATTAGGCAATCCTTCTTCTAGGTTAGTCAGTTCTTCCCCACTCTCGATTTGGGACAAGTGGTCTGGCCCAGCATTTAGTTTCCCTGACTTCACGATGATTTCAAACTCATACTCTTGAAATAGCAGTAGCCATCAGCAAATCTTCCCCCGCCCAAACACGGGCCTATTCACTAGGTACTTCAAAGCTAATTGATCCGTGAACATCTTGAAGTGCCCTCCTAACAAATAATGCTGGTATTTCTGCAAGGCGTATACCATGGCCAACCCCTCGCACTCCGTAGTGGAGTAGTTGTGCTCCGTTATAGAGAGTTTTCTACTAGCAAATGCAACTGGATGGGTGATGTCCCCTTCCCTGAGATGCGTAAGGACAGCTCCCAGGGTGATCCCTGAAGCATCTACATGAACATGGAAAACCTTTGCCCAGTGAGGAAATATGAGGATAGGCGCAGAGACCACTTCTCCTTAAGTAACTCAAAGTTCTTCTGACACTCCTCATCCCAAAAAAATGAAATATCCTTCTTTAGCAACTTTTCCATGGGTGCTGTGATTAGTGCGTACCCTTGAATGAACTTCTTGTAGTAGCCTGTATGTCTGAGGATAGAGCGCAGTTGTTTCTCAGTTGTAGGGACTGCCAGGTTGATGATAACTGCTACCTTAGCGGGGTCAACCATCAATCCCTGGCAAAAGACTATGTGACCTAACAAGATCCCAAACGGTACGCAGAATATGCACTTTTTTATATTTAGGGAAATCTGTTGCTTCCTACAGGTGTCCAACATCATGTGCAGGTTCGAGACGTGATTCTTTACCAACCCAAATACTGTCCAATCATCAAAATATACCTCCAAGAACTTTTGGATGAACTCCTTGAATACTGCAACCACCACCCGTGAAAAGATGGCAGGGGAATTCTTGAGCCCAAATGACATGACAGTGTACAGTAAGGATCCCCATTTAGTGGCAAACTTAGTTTTGTTGCATTCTTCAGGTGGGATCCTAATCTGATGGTAGCCCGAGAACCCGTCCGTGAACGAGTACGCTTCACGCCCCCCCACACTATCAAGGATTTCATATAAGAATGGCGTAGGAAAGGGATCATGTACGCAGGCATCATTCAACTTGTGCAGGTCGAAACAGATCTATATTTCTCCTTTAGTTTTTTTCTCCTGAGCCACCATAGGGCTTACCCAATCTGACTATTTGACCGGTTCGATGATACCTGCGGCTAGCATTTTTTCAATTTCTTCCTTAACTTTCTGCTTATACTTGGGGTTCAATCGATAAGGTTGCTACTTAACAGGGCGCACATCATGTTTTAGCGTAGTGCGCATGACCCCGGTCCCCTGTAATACCCTTGAGTTCTGAGAATTTCGTAGGAAATAGATCCTGATATTTCGTGAGAAGTTCGGAAACTTTCTCTACAGTATCATCATCCTAATAATCCCCAATTTTAGCTAGCTTAGGTTTCCCTTCAGTTCCAATGTTGACGTCCCGTAGCTTAAGAGGCTTAGTCACATCAACAGTCTGTAGCGAGGGTCCAGCAACTGTGCGCTCTCCCTCTGACTCTGGGATAGTGATATTTCGTGGGTCTTCATCACATTCCTCCATTGATAGATTACGACAGTTGAAAATATCCTTCATCTACGTATCCCAATTTGGTGCCCCATACGCTACATGAGAGCGGGATTCACCAAAGACTAGGGCATCTATATCCGGCAAAGCTTCATCCAATGCCTCAGTTTCGCCTATCAACCCGAACTGTGATATCCCAAAATTAGGATTGCACAGAAAGCCTGCTGAAATAACACACTCCTGAGAATTCAGTGCATTGAAATGAGTTTTTCAGCTTCTGGATCCCTTAGATCAACTCATCTAAGATCTAAATCCAAAAGGAGAGCAATAAAAAATCAAACTAGGTCAGTTAAACAGACCTCCCACAACCTAGTCTAGCTGAAAAACACCCAAAGAGAGGGGTTGCAACTATATGCAATGACTGCTTCAGAAATAACGCAGTTTATCAATTTACAAATGTGAGACCAACATGGAGGTTCATCTCTCAGCTATACATCAGCAAATTAGATCTACAATGCAGATTATACAGTGTATAATAGATATAGAAAGAATGTACAAGACAAAAGCCTCAAATTGAGCTGCTACAACAACATGAAATGGAATAATAAGCTTGACAACGTTATTTTCATTGTTGAATCATGCCGTAGATTACATCTCAGATCTAGAGCAGATATATACATAAAATGATAGATCTATTTCATATCTGTGTACAAGATAGGCTCCTCTATACATTCCCCTTGGGGATCTCAGCAAATCATGAACAACGGTGAGTAGATATGAGATCTAAGTCATAGATATGCAGGAGTATTCAGAAAATTCTGAATCATAACATATACAGCAGATCGTATCTGAACTAACATGGATTGGTTGACCAATCCACGGATCACCATAGTGAAAGGAAGGATCCAATCACTAGAGATCTCTCCTCTAAAATGTTGCCAAGTCACCCTGCAACTCTTCTCTTGCAAATAACGCAGTCATGGAAGAGGGACTGCGTTGTAGGCCCTGAGAATGCTTTGGCTTGTTTCCAATGTGTGGATCTGAAGCTCAACCCACTAATGCACTCTTCCAGGAGGTTAAAAGACACACTCACTGAGAAGAGGCACCAGTACAAGCTAGATCTGAACAAATCTAGTGTTCCACTTGCTGCAGCTCACATGGATAACCCAATCCTAAGAAAGACTGCGCTGTAGATGCAAGATGTAGCTTGGAAAAATTCTGGATAGCGGACTAGGAAAACAAGACTCCTCCAAGAGTTGCTCAAGGAAGGAGGTGGGATTCCTAAATAGGAAAGCCCAACAAGGGATGTCTAAGTAGACAATACCTTCAGAAGATAATAACATCAACAAAATTTTTCTGTTGTCCTCCTCCTCCTTTTATAAGATGAAAGCCTTGACAAACCCTAAACCACCTCAATGAGTTAGCTCCTCTCACATGTGGAGCCTCCATCTAAAATTTCGTTGTCTATCCATGAGGTTCATTGCATCTAGACTGCATTGTTGACTTGGTCAAATTTGACCCAATCTCATGGTTCAAACCCATTCACACCTGCAAGAGTTTATTTGCATGGCCCAAATATGTCTCTGTTTGCATAGGCATTGATTTATTTTGATGTTTTTAGGAGTTTTACGTGTCCTCCTTCACATTTTATTCATCAACATGAAAATCAAAGTAAGACAAAGCAAAATTGGATATTCCCATTAGCTTGGGCTAATTGGGAATATTACAGTCCTCCCCTCCAAAATGTTGCTTGTCCTCAAGCAACTGATAGTGTGAGTGATGCAACACTTCTCCTTCCCCATTGATGACACCATCAAGGATCCAGCTTTCTGCATAAGCTGACTGTTCACCAATCCATCCTCCCATGAGTTGTCTCTCCAAGATCATTATGAGATGTTCATAATCCATCCCACAAAGTGTCAAGAATGCCACTGAAACAAACATGGTTGAACCCCTACTCTCCTTGAAATATGTATCAAAGCATACAAAGAGAGTCTCCATCCCATGTGGTACACACATGCCTCCTATCCTCCCTCCATACAATTACAAAAATAGGACAAGTACATCATCCATGTATGGAAGCAAAAATACAAATACATAAACAGAAATTGGAACATGAGGAGGTGGGTCATAATCCCATATATGGTACCAGCGCAGGGCATCTCCTGCCTGCATCAGATCAAGATGTGGTAAGTGGTCTTCCCACCACTTACTTGCAGCCCATGCCATCTCACTATAGCTGAATGTGTGAGATATGTTTGGTGCCTTAGGAAAGCACCCATCATGAAAAAAGATCTCCCTTTATCCACCAAGGGAGTGGCCAAGTACAAAAATTGTTGTGGCCCCATATTTGCCATGAGATTGACAAAATATAACACTCCTTCTTGGAGTCATGGCTTGAAAAAACATGGTGTAAGAATGCATGAAGTCAGAATATAAAATACATGTATTAAGAGCATGCTCTGCACCAACAATTCTCCTCCTCTCAATGGAGTGGTGCATAGATCTACTCTCTCCTTCAAGGGAAGGAAAAGAGGGCTGATTTAATTCTCCCTTAGAGCCATATTGCTGCTCCAACTCCACAGAATCCATGCATCTCTGATAATACTGATACAGTTCCCTTTCAAAGCCCTCCCAGTAATATCTCCTCAATATGATATTGTTGAGCTTCATAGAATAAGTGTGGCTAAGCTGGAACTCTTCATAAGCCCCCTGTAGAAGCTTCCCCTTGAGCTTGGAGGCTCTAGACAAGAATATTCTATCATGATTATAGATAAATCCATCAAGGATTGAATAGCTCCCTTCATGCAACCAGTCATCCAAAATCATGCAAGTATGAAGATCCTTGGAATATTCCACCAGCAGTTGGGATTTCCAATAGGGATCTAGTGTGCCCAACAATGACAACGTTGATAGTGTGTCTTATGGAGTATCTGTCATGTTTTTGTTCTCCTCCTTGACATTTCCCATGCCAAAGGTACAAGGTGGAAGGTTTCCAATCCTTCCTTGCTGCCCTCCTTTCTTATGCACATGCTCAAGAGAAGAGGGAAGCTCTTGGAAATTAGTCTCCCATGGGAGGCTATCATTTGTCCAAGACCTCTTTGTCTTTGCCAATGCATGCATGTGAGACCACCATCTCTCTTTATGTATAGAAGAGTGTCCTTCAAGCAAGTCTGTCTTCTGATCAAAGTATTGTCTCTCATGCTTCATGATGGTGTCATTCTTTCTTCTTGCAACATACCTTCTCAATGCAATTTGAGAGATGAGAATGGATAATGATGTCAAAGGAAAAATGCTTTCCCTTTCTATGTATTTCCCCCACACTCTCAGCATTGTAGCATGGTCTACTAGTGCTCCCTCCTCCCTTGGATCTATGAAAGGAGCATCAATGTCTGAGACATCTTCCATCAAATATGATTCAGGTGGTCTCCCAGATGGTACACCACAAGATAATGATGTCTCATGGTTCGTGCCCATGTAAACAACAAATGGGAACATATCATGACTGCTTCCACTGTGTAAATCCATCTCTGATTGCTATGTGGAAGTACCATGAAACTTGGAGACCCCTCTTAATGGTGTAAGAGTGCCTCTGATTGGAGCCCTTGCTCCATTCTCAAATAGTGGATCAGCTGTGTGACCCCTCCTTTGTTCTGTCTCATTGTCCTTTATCAAAGACACATGCTGCTCATGTCCTCCATATGGAAGAACCTCTGGAATTCCTTGCAAAGGTGCAAGAATCCTTCTAAGGGAAGCCATTGCTTCATCTCCATCTCCAACTGAAAATAGATCTCCTCCTGCTTGCACAGTGCTGGAGGATCTTCTTTGCTATTTCTCTCCCTCCTACCCATTAGTGGAGAATGCTCCATCATCAAAAAATCATTTTCCTTGACTTCTTAGTGAGGAAGGAATCCTCAAGTCTTCTCTTTGGGAAAAGAGATCTTGCTGAATTGGGGCCTTTGCCTCTGGCACAAAGTGTAGAAAATTTTCAACCCCTTCAACAATGTTTAGGACTGGAGTTGGCTCCATGGAATCTTCCAACTCATGCAAGGATTCATATTTCTTGGGCTTGATCTACTTCCCCCAAGAAGTCTCAAAATGTCTCTCATCAAATATTTCCACCAGTCTCGTAGTGAATCTTGCATAAGAAGAGATGTTCCTCCCTTTCAAGGAAGAAGACTCAAACAACCACCAAGCATAAGACTTCCATTGAAGATGCAGCGCTGCTACTCTCAAGGCTTTTTCTTCTGATACTTGATGCATCTAAAATTATGTGTCAAGCTTCTTTACCCAAGACTTTGCTGAGTCTTTAGGTGATCCATGAAATGTAGGTAGATAGAATCTACCCAAAGTGTGCTGCATGCACTCTTTCCTCTTACTGTAGCTGCAAGATCTTCCTTCTCTGAGTTGACAGAACTCTGGGAAATTGAGATGCTCTTTGAATATCTCTGATTGAGATTCATATTCTTGGAGATATTCACCAAGAGATACCTCCTTTGGTGTTTCTCCTCTTCCTCCTTCCTTTGATAAGAAAGTAGGCATGCTACCACGTTGTGGAACAGATTGTGTGGCTGAATTCTCACACACATCATATGAAGTAGTGGGGATTTCTTCATGTGGAAGCCCTTTTAGAAGGTCTGCTTGTATTTCATTCCTCACTCCCCTGATTCTTCCTTTCATCTCATGCAAAGCTTGAGAAAGAATGTTAGAAAACTCTACTCCTTTTATTCTTCCATACAAAAGGGTTTCATCATTGCTTGCTTTGTCTTCGGTGTAATCATTTTTATTCTGTCTTCTCTTATGATACCTCTGCTTTCTGTCAGAGAGAGGCTCTCCTCCTTTCTGGAGATATATTGGCTCGAATAATGCACAGGCTGTGCCAAGAAGGATGCTTTGATACCACTATAATATTCCAAATCTGGAACAACATAGAAAGCCTGCTGAAATAACGCACTCCTGGGAGATTGATGCACATAAATGAGTTTATAGCCCTTGGATCCCTTAGATCAGCAGATCTGGGGTCTAGATCCAAAAGGGGAGAAAAAACAAATCAAACTAGGTGTGGTAAATAGATCTCCCACCACCTAGTCTAGCTGAAAAACACCCTACAAGAGGGGTTGCAACTATGCAAAACAAACTACTTCAGAAATAACGCAGTCTTGGACAGTATGAGTAGGAGGCCAACAAATATGATTAAATGATGAGTATATAGCAGCAAATCAGAATTACAATGAAGCTCTTTCAATATACAGTAGAATACAGGAGACAATAGAGCAAGAAATCTTCAGAAAAGAAGGCTGCAACACATATATAAACTAAAAATTGGCTTAACAACATTATTTTGAGGAGCTGAAGTAGCTGAATATTACAACTCATATCTAGGACAGATCTATGGACAAAACATCAGATCCATTTCAGATCTGGAAACTAGATAGTCTTATTTACAAGATCCCCTTGGGGTTTTGACCAAATCATGCATTACAAAGAGTAGATATGAGTTTTAAGTTGCAGATTTGCAAAATTCTTCAGAAATTTCTGAAGATGAATTTAATTTAAAATAGATCAGATCTAAACAGAACATGGATTAGCAAGCTAATCCATGGATCACCAAGGTGAAAGGCAAAGCCCAACACCAGAGATCTCTCTTAAAAAATGGGATCAAAACACCCTGCAGAACCTCTAATGAAAATAACGCAGTTCCTCAATGAAAACTGCACTGTAGCTTGAATAAAAATGATGGCTTGATGCTAAGATAAAAATATGAAGCTCAAATAGTGGATGCACTCTTCCAGGAGGTTAAAAGACACACTCCATGAGAAGAGGCTCCAATACAAGCTAGATCTCTACAGATCTAGAGTTCCACTTGTTGCATCCTATAAAAGCAAGCAAACCCTCACTGGATCTGCGTTGCAGTTGGAAGTAGAGCTTGGCCCAAACCCTGATAGTGGATCAAATCAGCAAATACTCCTCCAAGAATCCTCAATGGAAGAGATGAAATCCCTGCATAGGAACTTGAAGTGCTATGCAACACAACCCTCCACTAAACAACATAGAATAGTATTTGTCTAAACAGACAAGATACTCAGAAATATAATCAATTAACAACGTTCTCTTGATGCCTTCCCCTTCCTTTTATAATATGAAAGCCTTTGAAAACCCTAAACGACCTTGATGAGTTAGCTCCTTTCACATGATGGGCCTCCTTCTAGAGCTGCGCTGTCCCTTTATGAGGTACATTGAACCTAGATAACACTATAGATTTGGTCAAGGTTGACCCAATCTCACAGCTCAAACCCCTTTCACACCTGCAAGTGATTTATTTACATGGCCCTGATTTATCCTTGTTCATATGGGCATTGATTTATTCAGTCTTTTTAGGAGTTTTACATGTCCTCCTTTACATTTTATTCATCAACATGAAAATCAAAGTAAGACAAAGAAAAATTGAATATTCCCATTACCTTGGGCTAATTGGGAATATTACAGAAAAGAAGTCATTGGATTACCGACCATTAATAGATTTCGTTAACCAACGCGAGGCAAACTCACCATTGATGTCAATGAGTGCAAAGGTACCCTAGTAAATCTTGTGAAGTGCGAATAAATGTTCTGATGTCGAGCCACTTGTAAGATCCAATGATCAAGGTACATTGATGTATTCCCATGACTGTTGGCGAGATAACTTGTCATTAGGGCATACAAGCCTCAAGATACTAATGAGGACTCTAGTCTCTATCTCAGATAAGGTGCTGAGGTCAATGGGTCAAGACTTGTTGAAAGGTGGACCTTAAGGAATCCCACATCATTCAACGTGAGTTTTTACAAAATAATTGGTAGGACTATAGATGAAAATGATAGCAAGGCAATGGAGTCGTGTAAAAATGAGCTGTTTGGTTTTATTTATGAGGCAAACGATGAACTAGAAATGAAGAAAGAATGTATGTGACTCTGAAAAAAGTATGTATGTGTGAAGTCATAATGAAAGTGGGCTTTGATATGGATGGCTTACAAGCATAGAAGGAGAAGGGTAATTGAACATCTCATGGCATAATTGGTTTTCTAAAAAATGTCTGTGTGATAGACATGTGCGTTGAAAACTTTAGCTCCTACCAGCTTTCACTTTTGTATGTTTTATTGTGATTTTTGAAAATCACCTATGCATTGGATCGTCTTCAAACCTAAAAAATCTTAGAACTATTCCTGCATAAAAAAAATGTGAGAGCTTTGAAAAACATAAAATGCAAGAATGTTTAAAAAAACATCTTACTTGTCGCCTTTGTGTTCTAATTCCGTCGACGATTCCTGTATGAAGTGACTCAAAACTAAACCAATCGTGGATGAAAAGGGTGCCATATTGCAATGTTGAGGCTTTTTTCATAAGCTTCTCTTTAACGTTAACTTACAGATGAATATGAATGAGCTGCGAGGGCATACTTGATGTTTATCACTGCGAATTGAAAGGTTATTTTTGGCAAAATATTTCATACATCGAAAGGCATCATTCGGTAGAAAGATATCCACATACCTCTCTCAATATGCTTGAATTTCAACATGTAGAATCAATTTGTTTCAACAATTCAATTCATATTAAACCATAAATAACCAAGTAGAAAATGTCTCATACCAACCTTACCAAAATAGCCGGGATATTTTAATGGTTACATATAATGGAGCATACCATGTGGAGAGCATATCATTTGAGAAATACTTCATCAAAATCAGAATCTTTCTTATGAAATTTTGGTGCATCGACTTCCTCCTGCCACATCATCCAAATTAACTATTTCACGATTAGGTAAAATATGCTCCTTTTCATGTGTTTCCTGCATACCTTGTTGGCTATCGATTAAAGAGGCCCAATGGATTCTTTAGCAGGTGCCTCAAATTCATCTGTTAGAATACCCTTGAATTTTTCTAATGAAGCCAACTGGATCTTGATATCAGAAGATCCTCATTCCTCAAGCCTGTTCCTCCAGTGACTGTGTTCGAATCCTGCAGTCTACTTCCTAGAGAATATTGTCCACGTATCCTCTGCTGATGCCAAATATATGAGGAATCAACATGTTGACCTCTGCTTAACCTCTTGCCCACACTTCCTATGTGGGATACCGAAGAAGAAAGTGACATAAATCCTGCCTTTGATCTTTTAGGTACCTGAGAAGAAAAACAGAGGCACCTAAGATTGCAGGCCACGATTTCCATGATAGCTTCCATGGCTAAGAAAACAGAAGTACATGTCTCTCTTAATCTCTTTTGAATATTTTATGATAGAAAATTTCTGCCCTAAACCCTTCGTGTCGTCCTCTATATATAATAAGTGACAACACATTGTTATACGAAATCAAATTATAGTTTGCATCAGCTACGGAATGGAGGTCGAGTTTTAAACTATTGTTATGCTCATGGCCCAATATAAGCGAAACAAAAAAAACAACATGGTGTACGAAGAAAGTGAAAAAATTTGAGATCCCGTCCATGGCTGTGTTTATCAAGGGTCTCCAGAATGAATTAGCATAACTGCAATTGCAATTGGAGTCCAAATAAGTAGAGCTCGCTAACATTAGTGTCGAACATGGAAATCTCTTAACAGTGATTTGGCCTGCCATACACATCCTTGTGTATAAATTGTTGGCTTGCCCCCATCACGCAGAGAGTGCCTGCAATGATGCCCAATGGTAGCATTGCCTCCAAGAATATGAAATTCATTTTCGCCGATTTCCTCCTATTGAGGAAGAAGGACCTCTTTTGGATTGAAAATTCTGGAATGATAAGCATATTTACATGATATGATGAATTAAAAGGATTGATGAAGTCAAATTCCAAGTCTGACAAGCTTGTTCATCAGTTGGTAAACCACGATTCTGAGAAGAGCCACCACAACGAATAATACAACGAGCCATAGCAACACCTCCCAGGTCATGTGACTGCGACGATGAGGACAACAACAACATGATTCAATTGTTAGCTGAAGAGAATTTTCATATTTACAAATTGTTTTTAGCATGAAAAAATGGCTATAAAATCACTTTTTATAAAAAATTATGGAAATTGGTTGTAATTACTGAGAAAATTGGAGAAGAGGTGGAGAATTTTTTAATTTTTATTTTTTTAAATAGAGCTGCCAGATTCTGGGCCTTCTTATTAGCACAAAATATTTGACTTGGATAGTGTTGCTTGATTATGGCCTATCTCTTGTTTGGATTTTTCTTGTTATTGTCTTGGAAAAATTATTCATATGGATCGAAAGGGCACATCTGGGCCGTCGGGTAGTTGCTCACCATTCCAAAGTATATATATACGATTCCAGAAACGATATTTCTATTCCCAATATAGCTAGATCGTAAGCTAAGCAATCAATCACTTAGTGGAAAAGTAATCACCACCTGATTATGAAGAAAATCCGTGTGATCTCATAATCACTTCGCATATAATTTGATAAAGAAGAAAGAGGGAACATAAAAGCAACTCTTCCAAGTAGAATCAATGACATAATTGAAGAAAATATCCCAATGATTGTCCTAGGGTTTGATTTTGTCATTCTCCTTTTTCGCATATCCAATGCATCCATTCGCACAAAGAGAAATATAAATGTTTCTGCAATGAAATACACGGTGGAAAAGGAATGCGAGAGGTCTTGAGTTCAATTCTCGGTTAGATCGGGTTCATAATTTAATCAAGGCTTCAGACAATGCGTAGAGAGAGTGCCGAAGATTTTTTTATTTTTATTTTATATATAAATATATATATATATTATTTTTTCAAAATAAAATAAAAAGTAAATCTAAATGAAATTTTTAAATTTTTTTTTTTTTCATATATTTTTAAATTTTTATTTTTGTTAATTTGTTTTATTTATAATTAAAAAAAATGAAATTAGAAAAATTGAAATAAAAAACTAAAAATTTAGAAATCTAAAAAATTATTCCTAAAAATTATTAGAGATTTATTTTTTTCAGAGATTGCATACTTATTAAAAAACTAAAAAAAAACTAAAAATAATGTTTTTTATTTATTTTTCCTACCTACTATACTTTAATTGAATATTAAAAATCAGTTATGTGTAATCAAACTTCCAGTGTAACCATGCACACAACAGTAATAAAAATATATTCGTTATCAATTGCACACATGAAAAATGGAAATGTACAAAATAACTGGATCTACTTGTTGTGATTGTAATTTAACTAAATAAAAGCAAAATGATTGATATAACCTCATACTTGCTTGGAACCATTCTTCATTAAGATTTTCGTAGGCGTGTTTTTCTTCCAGATCATGCCGCCACTCCTCGTTGTCATCCTCAATATCCTGATTTTATAATTTTTTTCATCAAATGTACAAGATTTTTCATATGTAGATTTATTCTCTTTTGGAGGTGTAGTTAAGCTTTCTGCAGCTTTCAAGATCTTCTTTTCATAGGAAGAGGAGATCCCAACTTCTGCTAGGATCTGAGTGAGTTGTTCCAAACTTATACTTATTTTTAAATCATTTTAAAAAAACACTAACAATCACTCTTCACAGTTGTAGAAATCAAACACTCTTGCACAAAAATCAAACTTGTAGAAATTAAACACACTTGCAGAAATTGAAATTAACACTTGTAGGAAAAAGTAACCTATACATCAATCCATCGTGCTTCCCTGGCAACGACGCAAAAATGTTGGACGAAACTATCGTCGTCAAATAATTTCCCTAACATAAATTATCAATCCGATGGTTTCGTAGACTTACGAAGCACATGCACTAGAAATGCAGGACTGAAGTTAAACTAGCCTAGTCTAATGCTTCATCTCTGATTCAAGATGTAGTAAACGATGGAGGAGGCTCCTAACTTAGGAGAACCTGGTCGTCCTTCCCCATATTATTGTCCTTAAGAAAAGAGACTAAAGAGAAACAATTTGCGATGTGTAGAAATTGAGAAAAGAGGCTCCAAACTTAGGAGAACCAGATTTTCCTTCCTCAACAATTCTACTCCAACAACATTACCACGACATCATATCATAAATTGGAAATGTGCAATCATATAAGATAAAAACAACATGTGAATAATAACCTTGTGTCAACAAATATTAATGATGAGAAAAACAATGAAAGATTACAAAACCAAAAATTATTCTAGACTCTAATTCTCATCTCTAATTTCCATATATCTCCTATAAGAGAGAAAGAACTCTCTTTTATATATTAGTGCTTTGAAAACAAGATAATAAACTCATAATTACAAAACCACTTTTCTTTCAACCAATATCCCTATAATTACAAGATATGAACCCTTCAAATCCTCACTCATCTCACAAATCTTGGATGAGATATGTTATTCAAATATCCATGATCTTCTCCTTGGAATATCCATGATCTTCTCCTTAGAATAAGCTTGAACAATTATCCTTTGAATTCTTGAAGTGGTGGAAGAAATATTGAAGAAGATTTTTGAATAATCCTTCCAAATAATCCTACACATTACAAAGCTCATCCACATTTGAGATATTAATGAAATATGTTAATTTTCCAATAACTAATCATAAATTCTCTTATAATATTAAAAATAAATAAATTGGAAAATAGTGAGGTGAACCCATGAAAATGGTATGATGAATGGTTAAATGAGGTGATGGAATGTGAGGAATGGTGATGATAAACATGATGAAAATGCGACAATTACGAGGCCCAACACATAAACCTAATCCTTCATCTCCTTTCCACCCATTTCCATCACATAAAAATTCCCTAACCTCCATAAAAAACCTTCCCATGATTTATCAATTAAAAAAAGAAGAAGCTCTCATTGAAAAATTTGTTCCAAAGGGATTTATGTGATTGCTACAGGAAGACACACAACCCTGCAGTAGTATGCATAAACCATACAAAATCACATCTAAAGCATTGGGTCGAGATTTTTTGATACTATAAGGTTTCAAGAGGTTCCAACACTATTCTTGAATGAATATAGGACCCCCTATAGGCTACCACAAGATTATTATTCTTCAAACAAAACAACATCTAATCAATGGAGGTACCTATTCACCAGAGTCATATAATTTAAATTAGAAATGGTCATTAAGAAAAAAAATCTTTTAAGACAGTGAATGGATCAAATTAAGACAACAAATTGCAACTCAACGAGATCTCATGCATTCTCATCCATGTTCCAACAACATGATGCAAACATAAAATGGTACAATATTCAACTACAACACGTCAACATGAGCATCACCGAGTAGGCTTAGGTATGCACATTCATAACCCTTCCTTACAAGTGCATCATAGTTTAAAAATTGTCATCAATGAATAAGATAAAAGTTTTATAAGAGAAGGATGGTTCAAAAGTTTCAACCACCTTTGATATTTAACTAAATTTGTCTTATTTAATCAACATGCGTTTGGATTAAAAAACAAAAAAAGGGTGATGATGACGAATAGTGGGCCAACTTTCCTATGATTGGTTTGCGAAGGTGGTAGGAGGGGGCCAACTCATACAATGTGCTGAGCTAACCACCCAACCACTAATAGCATAAGTCAGATCTAAGCCTCATTTGGCATAAAAATCATATTTTAAAAGACATGGAGGCCTTCCACTACCATTGAGATTTGAGCTACCCAGCCATCGTTTTCATATACCGCTACAAAGGAGGCTACATGACCTGTAGGCTACTGCTACAGGATTGACATGGAGTGCTACATGATTTCTTACGAATGCTACAAGAAAGTCTAAATAGGTAAAAATAGCCCTACTTTTAGAAAATTTGTCACCAAAATCCTGAAATTAAGGTAGGAGCATCAAAAGGAAGGGAAAGTACATGTTTTCCTTGCCAACTTTTGACAAAAAAGCCTGCAAAAAAATTCAGTTTTTCAACATTACATCCTATAGAAATTTGTGGTATAAGTTTGGGAATGAAAATAGGATGAAGTATGGGTGTTTATTTTAAATTGAGCATGATAATAAGGGGGGTTGCAATTTTTTTGATTTTATCAAGAAGTATTCCCTCTTCAAAACAATTTAAACAAAAATTTCCCTTTTACCTTTATCCTAAAAACCCTAATTGCACAAAATATACAAAAATTGTTGCAGAGAGGGAGAATTACCTTGCCAACTTTGTAAAATTGTGTTGAAAACTATGGGGGGTGGATTTAAGCATAGAGATCCCTTAGAATAATCAAGAATTCACTGAAATACTTCTGTTGGGGATCTCTTTGTTAATCATCAATGGTTAGGTTTCTTTGAAAAAATAAGGGGATTCAATGACAATATTACTCAAGATTTTGTTGTAGGCCTCCAACCTCAGGGATATAATGATCCCATTACCATTGTAACGAGACTTATCATCCATTTGAATGAAGAATTTATCACCAAAGTGACCACATTTCCCCTAGGAGTATGATGGAGTAAGGAAAATAGGATAGGGGCTAGTTGAATCTTTAATTAAACTGAGAGGGGGGGGGGGGTGAATCAGTTTAATACATACATTCGCCTTTTAAAATTTTCACCAAAGTTATTTACAACTTAATATATAAGCAATCTTATTTGCAGCCAATATTAATTTATTGTGATACCATACTTAAGTTGAAAGCAGCAAGCAATTTAGCAGATTGAAATAATCACCTCAACACATAAGAAGCACACATAGAGACAACATATGTAAGTGGAAACCCATAAAGGGAGAAAACCACATCTTATTATTGTTGTGATGCAAAGGCAAGCTCCAACTCCCTCTCACCACTGTTTTTCTGCAGGCACCAACCTACAGGAGGGTCCTACCTCAATTCTGCAAGCTACAACTTGCAAGGAAGCACCAACTCCCTTCAATTTTCTGCAGGCACCAACCTACAGGAGGCTCCAACCTCAGTCAGCTACAACTGACAGCTATCAAGCTGCAACTTGATAGTGAAGCTCCAACTTCCTCAATTTACAAACTAAAAGTTTGTTGATTTACCTCAGATATCAGCCCTGTTCTGTAGCTTCTCCTTTTGTTCTGCTTTTCTTAATCTTCTCTGCCTCACACTTCTATATTCTGCCTTCTCTTGATTATCTCTCTCTCTCTCCCCCATTTTTTTTTGCATATCAAGATGATATTATTTATAGATTTCCTCACATGACTGTTTGTATTCTACTTGGAATTCGAAATGGAAAGTCATGTCTCTTTGCCTTCTGCCTTCTCACTCCTTTTATCTGCTTACTCAGAAAATATAACTGTAGGTATCAATTTAACATTACAGTGGGAATTTGTTCTCTCTCGGAGACTTGCCAATGCATCACAAACAATAAAAAACAATTAAAATATTTACATTCGAATTACAAAGTGAATTCCAGCTCACTCATTCACCCTCTTGGATAGCTGCGCATTTGTATTTTCTTTGACTGTGTTTTGTCTTTTTCTGTGATTGTTTTTTAACTCTTTTCTGCTCCGTATTCTATTTTGTCCTCTACTATGGTGTAATTGCTGTATATATGTAACAGTGTTTTTATATCAGTGCCTTTTAGAAAAATACGTGACTGCTGACTTGTAGCAAGTGTCTTGTTGATGTGGAACATTCCGCAAGTCGGAACATACATATATCACAATTGTATTACATTAATAATCGCCCTCCCCTTAAGCTGAGGCCCGTGGGTCTACAGACCATACGGCTTATCGCAACAGTGTTATATATATATATATATATATATATATATATATATATGACAGCGCCTTTTAATATATATATATATATATATATATATATATAACCCAACTTTGTCTCTTGGCTTAATTATAAGATGATTTAATCATATAATCTGCCATTTTAATACACCTTAACATACTCTCGGCGCATACAATAAAGCCTGTTTTAAAACATATAGAACTCCTTTCGGACCCACCTGACACGTTTTCAAATGCAATTGATCGCAATCACAAATTTCTAATTTGCGATAGTTGCTGTGTAGTTTCAACCAACTGCGATATTGCGATGGTTGCGATATTGCGATGGTTGCGATATTGCGATGGTGCGATGGTTGCGATATTGCGATATTGCGATGGTTCGCGATAATGCGATGGTTGTGATAGCGATAGTGCGATGGTATGTCAAGCGAAGTTGCGATATTGCGATGGTGCGATGGCGCAATGTTGTGAAGTTGCGATATTGCGATGGTGCGATGGCGCAATGTTGCGAAGTTGCGATATTGCGATGGTGCGATGGCGCAATGTTACGAAGTTGCGATATTGCGATGGTGCGATGGTGCAATGTTGCGAAGTTGTGATATTGCGGGTCCCGCCTTATAAAAATTTGTATTATGCGCTCAGTATAACTTCATAAATATGCTTTGGACCTTTGATTATATGATGCGCTGCACATATACTCCTGCGTGGGTAGCGATTCCCGGAATTTGTGTTTATGTTATATGTAACACCTGGCTGGGTAGTGATTCACGAAATAACAGCTGTGTCTCTGTATTCGACTGTTCCTGTCTTTCGATAACGATTCTTCCCTGTGCCTTTGCCTTTCCTGCTTCTGCTGCTCGACCTGTCTCTGTCTTTTCTACCTCCATTGCGTTCGCTGTGCAATTCTTCAACATAGTTTAATTAATAGACACCACTTCCACTGTTACCTTATATGATTCCGCTTACCCCTGACTGATCGATATTACAATTAACGCACAACATATTCAATCTTGTTCGACATTTGCTTCCTCTGCTCCTTACTTAGTTTTTTGCTGCCTCTGCTACCTCTCTGCTGCCTCACTCTATTGCTGGTTTCTTTGCTGCTTCTGTTGTCTCTCTGTTTCTTTCTCTTCTTCTTGTCTAATGTTGCTCCTTGCTTCCTTCATTCTCCTTTTCCTGCCTCTTCTTTAAATGACCCTGTCTCTACTGCTCGACCCTCTCTACATCTTGCTGCTATACTGCTCTCTTTGCCTGTCTCTGTCTTGGCTACCTGCTTTGCCATCAATGACAATATTTCCAAAAGTCTCCCCCTTTGGCATTGATGGCAATCCACTTTTCTCTGTTTGCCTTCTCTTGCTTTTCTTGTTTGTTCTTCCTCCCCCTTTGACATCAATGGCAAAGGGTTGCTTTTTTCATTACCTTTCTCTGAGTTATGTTTAGGTCCTCTTCTGCTGAATTTGTACCATGCTGCTCCAGAGTGATGTATAAAAATTGTTGAGAGAACACTTTGAGGAATATGTTTTATAGTTGTGTTTCATTTGTAGTGCCTGTAATCTGTGTTAGATTGCAGACAGAGATGATGAATTTTTCAATTGAAGGGTCCTTGTTGCTTTTCCATGCTAAATGCTGATAACACTGAGATTATGCTGATAATATTGATAATGCTGATACTACTGACAATACTGATCCTATGGACCTGTTTTATGCTTTCCTTGCTGGTTGTTCTCCCCCTGGAATGATATTTTCGTTTTTGTTCTCCCCCTGAAATTGTGCTTTCTCTTTATATCAGAGAGTAGCATCTGCAGATACTACCCCTAGTCTATCTCTCAAATATTGAAATGGTTCTCTAGCAAGAGGTTTAGTAAATATATCAGATGTTTGTTCTTTTGTTGGTACATATTCCAGTTTTACTATTTTCTGAGCCACTTGTTCTCGGAGGAAATGATACTTGATTGGAATATGTTTGGTTTTTGAATGAAGCACAGGATTTTTAGATATACTTATAGCACTTATATTATCACATTTGATTGAAATAGGTTCATCAATGCCTACCCTCATGTCTTGAAGAGTTTGCTTCATCCACATGACTTGTGTACAACATGCTGCTGCTGCTATATATTCTGCTTCAGCTGTAGACAGAGAGATGGATGTTTGTTTCTTGCTTAACCATGCCACCAGACTTTCTCCTAGATAGAAAGCACCTCCACTTGTACTTTTCATGTCATCAACACAGCTGGCCCAATCTGCGTCTGTGTATGCTGTTAAAGTGAAGCTTTTGCTTTTAGGATACCAAAGTCCATACTGTGTTGTTCCTTGTAGATATCTGAGTATTCTTTTTACTGCCAGAAGATGGTTTTGTTTAGGTGTTGCTTGATATCTTGCCACTAGTCCTACTGCTAGCATGATGTCTGGTCTAGATGCTGTCAAATACAGCAGGCTTCCTATCATGGATCTGTAGAGTTTTTGGTCTACATCTGCAGACCCATCATCAACACACAGCTTGCATCCCGTGATCATGGGGGTAGTCACAGGTTTGCAGTCCTCCATTTTGAATATTTTCAACATTTCGTTTAAGTACTTTTCTTGAGAGATGAATGTCCCTGTGTTCTTTTGCTGAATTTGCAGTCCCAAGTAGAAACCGAGTTCTCCAATCATAGACATTTCAAACTCTGTTTTCATCTCATCAGCAAACCCTTTTGCTAGTTCATCTTTGTTGCTTCCAAACATAATATCATCAACATACACTACAACAATCAGGAGTTCATTTTCATGGGCTTTTATGTATAGATTGCTATCTACTCCACCTCTCTTAAAACCTTGTTTTTGCAAATATTTATCCAGTCTTGAGTACCAAGCACGAGGAGCCTGTTTCATTCCATATAGGGCCTTCTTCAGTCTGCACACATAGTCTTCTTTGTCTGTCAAGGAGAAGCCTTATGGTTGTTCCATGTAGACTTCTTCTTCTAAGTCTCCATTCAGAAATGAAGATTTTACATCCATTTGATATACTTTGAAGTTTTGGTAGCATGTAAATGCCAGAAACATTCTGATAGCTTCCATTCTAGCTACAGGAGCAAATGTTTCATCGTAATCTAGTCCTTCAATTTGTGAATATTCTTTGCAGACAAGTCTGGCTTTATTCCTTATTACCTGTCCTTCCTCATTCATTTTATTTTTGAATACCCATTTTGAGCCTATGACATTTTTCTCAGCAGGTCTAGGAACTAGTTCCCAGGTATTGTTATTTTCAATTTGTTTTAATTCTTCATTCATTGCTTTTACCCAAGACTTGTCCTTGCTGGCTTCTTCAAATTTCTTTGGCTCTATTTGTGACAACATGGCGATGTATACCTCCTCAATTTGTTCTGTTAGCTGCCTTCTTTTCTGGACCCCTGCTTCCTTGTCTCCTATGATCTGTTCTTCAGGATGATTCTTCTGAGTGTATCTTGAGGGGGTTTTCGAGCTCAGCTCTGCATCTTTTGTTGTCTTGCTTGTTTCATCATCATTCTGGTCTTCCTCTTCATGGTTGTCTAATGGACTGCAACAGTCTGTATTTCTTGTATTGTTTGGAAGTTCTTCATCAAATCTCACATCAATACATTCAATTATTTTCCGAAGAGTCTTGTTGTAGCACCTATACCCTTTACTTTTGGAAGCATATCCTAGAAAAATCCCTTCATCTACTCTTGCATCAAATTTCCCAAGGTTTTCATCATTATTCTTTATGTAACACCTGCTACCAAAGACTCTAAAATGTTTTATTGAAGCTGGATTTCCATGCCATGGTTCATAGGGAGTCTTATCACTGCTTGGCCTTAAGTGAGCTTTGTTAAGGATATGTACTGTTGTGTGCACTGCTTCTGCCCAGAAGGTTTGAGCAATATTATTCTCTTGCATCATGGCTCTGGAAATTTGTTGAACAGATCTGTTTTGTCTTTCTGCTACTCCATTCTGCTGAGGTGTTCCTGCAATAGTGAATTGTTGTTTTATGCCATGTTCATTGCATAGGTCAGCAAAGTCATAATATGTAAATTCTCCTCCTCTATCTGATCTGATACATTTTAGCTTGCATCCAGTTTGATTTTCTGCTAATGCTTTGAATATCTTAAAATTTTCCAGTGCTTCTGATTTGTTCTTGAGAAAAGAAACCCATGTCATTCTGGAGAAATCATCTATTATCAGCATGAAGTAGGATTCTCCACTTGGTGTCTTAGTTCTTGCAGGTCCACACAGATCCATGTGCACAAGCTGGAGTGGTCTTCTTGTTGATAACTCCTCTTTGGCCTTAAAGGATGTGCGGGTCTGTTTACCCAATTGACAAGATTTGCATATGGTATTAGAAGGCCTCTTAATTTCTGGCATGTCTCTGACAACTTTCTTCTTACTTAGCCTGATGATGTGATCGAAGCTTAGATGTCCCAACCTTTTATACCATTACCATGACTCTTCTAGCTTGCTAAGATGACATGCTTCATCTCCCTCTTTCACACTGTAAACATTACTCTCTGTTCGAACACCCTTGAGCAGAGTCTTACTTGTTGTGCTTGATCTGACTACACAATCTTGTGCTCTAAAAAGAACTTCACAGCCTTTGTCACACATCTGACTGACACTTAGTAAATTTTCTTTTAGCCCATCTACAAATAGTACATCTTGGGCCTTTCCTCTGCCATTGTCTATGTTGACTGAGCCTTTTCCTTTTATTTTTCCTGATTTATTATTGCCAAAGGTAACATTTCCAGATTTCTTTCCATCAAGAGTTATAAACTTTCTTTTGTCTCCTGTCATGTGTTTAGAGCAGCCAATGTCCAAATACCATTGACTCTTCAAATCTTGAGCAGTTAAAGCTAAGTCACACTTATTCTCCTTCTTTATCCACTGGAGGCATCCTTTTTTTTGGTATCTTTTGTGAGTTGATGAATCACATCCTTTCAGAGGAAATTTGGAAGGTGTATGTCCAATTTGATTGCATATACAACATTTGATCATAATTTTTGCAGAATTGTGAGTATGAACAAAATTTCTTTCATTCATCAACCTCCTTGAGGTGTTGAACATCAATCTTTGTCCATACTTTCTACATTCAATAATTTTATGGCCAAATTCCTTACAATAAAAACAATAACCATAGAAATTATTTGCATACCTGATGTAAGGTTGTTTTCTCCATTTGTTTGTTTGAGAAAATCTCTTCACTGTTTGCATCTTTTGCAGGTCTGAATTACTCTTCCTTGCATAACAATATGCAACAATGTGTCCCGGCTTGTGGCAGACATAACAGGTGGCATTCTTCTTAGGAGGGAAGAATCTCCTCTGATGGCTTCCAAATTTGACATACTCAGGGGCATATGATTCTTTTTCTGTCATCTTAGTATTTATTATATTATTTGTTACTAGGGATTTCTTCTGATCTCTGTCATCCTTATTACATGTTTCTTCTTTTGTAGAAATTGTCCGGGCTTCTTCATCAGTCTTCTTTGCTTTTACAAAAATTATACTTTTGTTTTCCTTTTCTTTGCCTTTACTCGATTCTCCTTCATAGCCTATTCCTGTTTTTATCATTGGGGATCTTTGAGCAACCAGGATTTCATTCAACTTACTAGAGCTTGTTGTTTGAGAATAGTTTATAACCATTGTCCTTTGAGCATTTTCTGGTTTCTTCCTGAGACATACTACTTCTTCTTCCAGTTTCTCTTGTTCTCAGGTTTTATCCTTGATTTGCTGAAGTAACATGTCTTCTATCTTCTTGGCTTCTTCAAGCTCTAACTTTAGCTGCATGAGGACTTCTGAATTTTGTTCTTCTTTCACATATTTGAGCAGGATCTCTTTTTGTTTTCTGCATTTTAGTTTGAGTCTGTAAATCTCCTCCAGTGCACTTCTTAGCTCCCCCTCAAGGTCGAATTCCCCTTCTTCTTCTTCTTCTAGCAAGAGTCCTTCAAGATCTTCTATGGCCATCAGTAAAAATTCAGAGGTTCCCTCTTCTCCTGAGGATTCATCTGAGTCTTCAGATGCACTACTGTCTTGCTGAGCATAGAAGGATTTTCTGTTGAATTTCTTTCCTTTCTGCCAGTTCTTTGATGTGTCTTTCTCTGATTCTTGAGCTTGATTTCTTACTTTCTTGTGAGGACACTTAGCAGCATAGTGTCCCACTCTTCCACAGTTAAAGCATTTGAAGGGGAGTTTACCTGTATTTACCTGAGCCTCTATCCAATTTCTTGACAAAATTTGCCTCTTCTTCATCTGAGCAAGAGCATATGTCTCCCTCTTCTTCTTTCTTCTTTTATGTTTTAAAGGTTGCTTCCCTTGTACTTGGCTTTTTCTGTGGGAGCCTCATTTCATAGGCTGTTAGATTTCCAAGCAACTGGTTCATGGTCAAGGTCTCCCAATCAGTTCTTTCTTCTATTGCAGACGCCTTGGGATTAAATCTGGATGGAAGAGATCTTAGAATTTTTTGCACAATTATACTCTCTGGCATTTTTTCTCCAAGAGCTTTCATATTGTTAATAATTTCTGCAGCTTTTAGGAAGAAACTGGCAATGTCTTCATCATCATTCATTTTTAAGTTTTCAAAATGGGCTCTATAGACTTGAAGTTTGGCAGTCTTTACTTTCTGGTCTCCCTCATGTATGTTTTCAAGAGTATCCCATATTTTTTTGGCAGTGTCTTTGTGCATTACTTTAATAAACTCTTCTTCACATAATCCATTCAGGATGGCATTCATGGCTTTTGCATTAGCCACAAAATCTTGTTTTGAGTCCTTTTCTGTGTCATTTTCCTTCGGGGCATATCCTAATTCCACAGCAGCCCAGACTTATATTCCTAGAGACATTATTTATGTCCTCATTCTGATTTTCCAGAAAGCATAATTTTCACCAGTGAAGAAAGGGGCTTTATTGGTTGAGCATCCTTCTTTACTAGCCATATTGGGAACCTAGGATCTCCTTTCAGTTGTTAGACTTGTACAAAGGAAACCTTCTCTGATACCAATTGTTGAATCTTTAATTAAAATGAGAGGGGGGGGGGGGGTGGTGAATCAGTTTAATACATACATTCGCCTTTTAAAATTTTCACCAAAGTTATTTACAGCTTAATATGTGAGCAATCTTCTTTGCAGCCAATATTAATTTATTGTGATACCATACTTAAGTTGAAAGCAACAAGCAATTTAGCAGATTGAAATAATCACCTCAACACATAATAAGCACACATAGAGACAACAGATGTAAGTGGAAACCCATAAAGGGAGAAAACCACATCTTATTATTGTTGTGATGCAAAGGCAAGCTCCAACTTCCTCTCACCACTGTTTTCTGCAGGCACCAACCTACAGGAGGCTCTATCCTCAATTTTGCAAGCTAAAACTTGCAAGGAAGCACCAACTCCCTTCAATTTTCCGCAGGCACCAACCTACAGGAGGCTCCAACCTTAGTCAGCTACAACTGACAGCTATCAAGCTGCAAATTGATAGGGAAGCTCCAACTTCCTCAATTTATCAAACTGAAAGTTTGCTGATTTACCTCAGACATCAGCCCTGTTCTGTAGCTTCTCCTTCTATTTTTCTTTTCTTAATCTTCTTTGCCTCACACTTCTATATTCTGCCTTCTTTTGATTAAGTCTCTTTCTCTCCCCCTTTTTTTTGCATATCAAGATGATATTATTTATAGATTTCCTCACATGATTGTTTGTATTCTACTTGGAATTTGAAATGGAAAGTCATGTCTCTTTTCCTTCTGCCTTCTCACTCCTTTTATCTCCTTACTCAGAAAATATAACTGTAGGTATCAATTTAACATTACAGTGGGAATTTTTTCTCTCTCGGAGACTTGCCAATGCATCACAAACAATAAAAAACAATTAAAATATTTACATTCGAATTACAAAGTGAATTCCAGCTCACTCATTCACCCTCTTGGCTAGCCGCGCATTTGTCTTTTCTTTGACTGTGTTTTGTCTTTTTCTGTGATTGTGTTTTAACTCTTTTCTTCTCTGTATTCTATTTTGTCCTCTACTGTGGTGTAATTGCTGTATATATGTAACAGTGCTTTTATATCAGTGCCTTTTAGAAAAATACGTGACTGCTGACTTGTAGCAAGTGTCTTGTTGATGTGGAACATTCCGCAGGCCGGAACATACATATATCACAATTGTATTACATTAATAATCGCCCTCCCCTTAAGCTGAGGCCCGTGGGTCTACAGACCATACAACTTATCGCAACAACGTTATATATATATATATATATGACAACGCCTTTTAATATATATATATAACCCAACTTTTGTCTCTTGGCTTAATTATAAGATGATTTAATCATATAATCTGCCCTTTCGCATAAGAAAGCCTCGTTTTAAAACATATAGAACTCCTTTCGGCCCCCCGACACGTTTTCAAATGTGATTGACGTAATCACAAATTTCTAATTTGCGATAGTTTGCCGTGCGCTTTCAACCAATCGCGATATTGCGATAATATGTTATATTGCGATAATGCGATGGTTGTGATATTGCGATAGTGCGATGGCGCAATGTTGCGAAGTTGCGATATTGCGATGGTGCGATGGCGCAATGTTGCGAAGTTGCGATATTGCGATGGTGCGATGGCGCAATGTTGCGAAGTTGCGATATTGCGATGGTGCGATGGCGCAATGTTGCGAAGTTGCGATATTGCGATGGTGCGATGGCGCAATGTTGCGAAGTTGTGATATTGCGATGGTGCGATGGCGCAATGTTGCGAAGTTGTGATATTGCGGGTCCCGCCTTATAAAAATTTGTATTATGCGCTCCGTATAACTTCATAAATATGCTTTGGACCTTTGATTATATGATGCGCTGCACATATACTTCTGCGTGTGTAGCGATTCTTGGAATTTGTGTTTATGTTATATGTAACGCCCGGCTGGGTAGTGATTCTCGGAATAACGGCTGTGTCTTTGCAATAATAGCTGTGTCTCTGTATTCGACTGTTCCTGTCTTTCGATAACGGTTCTTCCCTGTGCCTTTGCCTTACCTGCTTCTGCTGCTCGACCTGTCTCTGTCTTTGCTGCCTCCATTGCCTTCGCTGTGCAATTCCTCAACATAGTTTAATTAATAGACACCACTTCCACTGTTACCTTATATGATTCCGCTTACTCCTGACTGATCGATATTACAATTAACGCACAACATATTCAATCTTGTTCCACATTTTCTTCCTCTGCTCCTTACTTAGTTTTTTTGCTGCCTCTGCTACCTCTCTGCTGCCTCGCTCTATTGCTGGTTTCTTTGCTGCTTTTGTTGTCTCTCTGTTTCTTTCTCTTCTTCTTGTCTAATTCTGCTCCTTGCTTCCTTCATTCTCCTTTTGCTACCTCTTCTTTAAATGACCCTGTCTCTGCTGCTCGACCCTCTCTACATCTTGCTGCTATGCCGCTCTCTTTTCTTGTCTCTGTCTTTGCTGCCTCCTTTGCCATCAATGACAATATTTCCAACATCACAACCAAGAATAAAATTTTCCTCGTAGAAGAGCATCCCATTGAGGACATAAATGGGGTTAGAAGACAAAGTATACCCTATCCATGGGATGAGGTATCATTGTTGAAGATAAATAATTGATTGCAGCACCTACACTAGTGTGGGACTAGGAGGTCCAAGCAACACCTACACTAGTGTGGGACTAGGAGGTCTTAGTAGCACCTACACTGGTGTGGGCGAAATTTGGTGCATGTATATTTTAATTTTCCCTGAATTAAAGTGGACAATAAAATGTAATATTATCTCATAATCACTTGTAATAGTTAACTGAGTGTGATAAACTCAATTAGATCATGAATTTCGAGTTGAGGGTAGTTGGTGAGGCATGCAAAGTAATTCTAGCTGTAATAGTGTTCAAAGTGCAATGGTGTATTAGTTTAATGCATGTTGTAGTAAGTTAACTCAGTTAAGTGAGTTAAAGTCAGTTGTGCTAATTGTAACTGTTTGTTGCTCTAGTGAGAGATAAAGTGAATTAAATATTATTTAATTCAAAATCAGTGATCTAACATGCAACTGGTGATATACTATTATTAGTTGCATGCATGTCAGTTCCAGTGGAGACCCAAGTGAGATCTAGGTGAAAGGGATGTTAACTATCAGTTGTAGGATTATTGGGTTGCACCCATGCAACCAAACACCAATTGAATTTCCCATGATCCTTGCATAGTCAAGGAAGGCCAAAATTCCTAAAGAATAGGGATTAAATTCCACATGAATTGTGCAAGCAAGGTAGGCTATTTAGAGGTTAAAAATTGGCTAAGTGTTGGTCAGTTTGGTCCAGGAAAATGTGAGACAATTAGCTGAATACATGAGGCTCTTGTGAGGAGAGTTGTATTGTAATTGTTTCATGTATCCATGCTGAATATGCAATAGAAGATAGTGGTGTTTTGACCAGCAATATTTCCCTGGGAAATTATCTATGTTGTGGTTTGATTGATTCTTCTTTGCTTCATGTGATTGGTGATTGTGTTTAAATTTCTGCAATTGATTTTTAGAAGCGATTCAATATCTAGATTTAGTACATTGTTAGATTATATTGAATACATGATATACATATTGTTTGTATAATTTCTACATGGTATCAAAGCACATAAAATCACAATAGTGGAGGAGGAGCTGATTTTGTGACTGAATAGAATTCGAATTTGTAGAAGACTTTCTTGGTGCTACAGGTGATTCAGGATCGAAATGGCTTTCAATGGCTTGATATTGGAGTATTCACTTGAGGGAATCTCTAACTATATTGGTTGTAAAGACAGGATGGAGGCAGTAATCGAAGACAATGGCTTGAAGTAATTCATTGACAATGATGTTCCTAAACCTGCTGTGACAGATGCTGCAAATCTTGATGTATGGAAAAAAAAAAGTGGGAAAGGCGAGGAGGATCTTACTGGAGGGAGTATGAGACCACATTGTCTCAAGTATCCATGGAAAAGCAAAAGATTATGCTATGTGGAAAGCTTTCATAAACCTATTTCAAAGCAACAGTGATCATAGGAAAATCTAATTGAAATATAAACTCAGGAAGATCAAGATGGAGAAACGCGAAACCATGCCAAAACATTTAATAAAGTTTGTCCAATGTCAGGATGAGCTTGGGAGCATTGGAATTACAATCACTGATGATGATTTTGTGAGACTAGCTCTTCTAGGACTTCCCAAGAGTTGGAATAGTTATCAGGACTCTGTCAATGGGAGGGAGAAGCTTCCAGATTGGGAACGACTTTGGTCGGATTTGGTGCAAGAGGAGTTTAGATGGAATACCAGAGATGGATCTTCATCTAAGAATGAAGATGAAGAATATTGTGATTTGGATTCCAAGGCGAAGAAGGGGAAAGGAAATAAATTCCATTCCAAATCCGAGTCTAGTAAAGATGGCAAGAAGCGCAACATGTCTAGAGTGAAGTGTTTTCACTATCACGAGCATGGGAATTATGCCACTAAATTTCCACAAAAGAAGAAGAACAATAAGGCTTAAGGATCTGCAGTTGGTGAGGCTTTGGCGTCACAATTTTAGCTTTACTTCTTACTCATTGCATGCATGGTGTCAAGTGAAATGAGATAGATGCGATATTTGGATAGTGGTTCGTCCTTTCACATGATGGGAGACAAAGAACTTTTCAGTAGCTTGGAGGAGAAGGACCTCTGTATGCATATCGAAATGGGTGATGATGGGTAGTATAGTGCTACTGGTATTGGTACCATATCCTTCCAGAGACAATCAGGTAAACCCTTTCAATTAAAAGATGTAATGCATGTACCAAGCTTGAAGAAAAATTTAGTCTCAGTTGCAATGTTGAAGCATAGAGGCTATGATGTTGTTTTTCAGTGAAGGAAAATCTTTCCTATGACACAAAAAAATAGGACAAGCCAAGAAAATTGGGATTCAAGTTAATAATCTCTATAAAATTGATGTAGATGGCTGTGTAGAATTGATGGGTAAGGGAGACAAAGTGGTGAGCCAGGATGAGGGTGAGTTATGGCATAGGAGATTGGGCCATCTTCACCACGGAGCCTTAAAAGTCATGCAGCAGATTTATATGGGTCTTCCCAAGGGTAAAATTGCGCAGTCAGACACATGCAAGGGATGTACTTTGGGTAAATATGCAAAGGCCACCTTTCATGAGAAGGAGAACCGAGCCTTGGGGATCCTTGAGAGAGTTCACTCAGATGTGTGTGGACCATTCTATACTGCTTCGACAATAAAGCATAAGTACTATGTGATATTTGTTGATGAATATTCTGGAAAGTGTTGGATCTACTTCATGCAGAAGAAATATAAGATGTTCTCAAAGTTTCTTGAGTTCAAAGTACTAGTGGAGAAAGACACGGGGAAGCATGTGAAGGCTCTTAAGAGCGAAAATGGTGGTGAGTAAATCTCCAATGAATTCAAGAAATTTTGTAGCAAAGAAGGAATTCAGAGAGAACTGATTGCACCTCATAACCCATAGTAGAATGGGGTCGAAGAGAGAAAGAACATAATGATTGTGGGTGTAGCAAGAGTGATGCTGCATGATTAGGGCCTACCGTTGCATCTGTGGGCGGAGGCATGCAACACAATGGTATTTGTGCATAACTGTTGTCCTCATAGGATACTTGGAATGAGTACAGTAGAAGGTGCTTTTACTGGTAAGAAACCTGATGTTTCACATTTTAAGATTTTTGGCTCATCTGTTTATGTGCATGTGACTAAATACGCCAAGAAGAAGTTGGAACCAACAACTAAGATTGGATTTTTTTAGGGTACACTGATACTCCCCAAAACTATCAGGTGTATTTTCCAAACAATAGAAGGATTGTTGTGTGACGAGATATAAAATATGATGAGGAGAAAGCCATGCCATTGTCCCTTGAAAGGGAGCTGGATTTGCATGCAAAGGAGGAACTCTTGGTTCCGAAGGATGAGCCTCAAGATGTGGATCAGCCACATGCGGAGGATCATGGAGTGCTAGAAAAAACTCATGCAGAGCCATCCACCAGAAATGGTAGAAGGCACACCACGAAAGCTGATAGATTGAGACTTGATGCAAGAGAGAATGTAGGAGCCCCTACTTCACTGTGTAGACAAAGATAGTCTCTAAACAGGTTTACTATATACATGGCTCTTATGAGCACAGTGTATTGTGAAAGAGCCATCTTCCTTTCAGGAGGAAGTGCAACAACCAATTTGTGTTGATGCAATGGTGGAGGAGTATGAATCCGTTGTCAAGAACAGTGCATGGGAAATTGTCCTGAGACTGGTTGGTAAATCAGTGGTTGGATCTAGATGGATCTACAAGGTAAAGAAAGCCGCTGATGGGAGTGTGGAGAAGTACAAGGCCAGATTTGTGGACCGGGGATTCTCACAGATTGAGAGGATCGACTATGATGAGACTTTTGCACCAGTTGCAAGGTACTCTTCGATTATATCTATCCTTGCATTCTCAGTGCAGATGGGGTGGCACATTCATCAGATGGATGTGAAAACTGTGTTTCTCAATGGAGTTATTGAGGAAGAATTATACATAGAGAAGCCAAAAGGTTTTGAGATCTTTGACAGTGAGTCACATGTGTGTCGACTCAAGAGAGCACTGTATGGGCTGAAGCAAGCACCTCGTGCTTGGTGCACTGAGATTGACAACTATTTCACCGGGTTGGGCTTCACCAAAAGTGAAGCAAATGAAAACCTATACCAGATTGTGGTTGATGGTAAGCTCTTGATTATTGTACTTTATGTTGATGATCTAATTTTGACAGGTGATGAGCAGCTGATACACTCATGCAAGGAGGACCTTAAAAGGGAGTTTGAAATGAAGGACATGGAACTCCTTCATTATATCCTTGGTTTGGAAATATGGTAGCGGGATGGTGAAATTTCTGTTTCTCAAGGCAAGTCTGCCAAAGAGATACTGGGTAAGTTTCACATGGAGAGCTGTAAACCCATGGAAACTCCTCTTCCAATAAATCAGAGGAAAGAGGATGCTAATTTTGGAGAAGTAGTGGATGCTACTGTCTACAAATAGTTAGTAGGTTCACTGATGTACTTAGTGAACACTAGATCAGACATTTGCTATGCAGTTAGCCAACTGAGTCAAGCTATGGTTAAGCCTACCAAAATCTTTTGGAAGGAGGGGAAGCATGTATTGAGATAACTAAGAGGCACAACATAGTATGGATTATGGTACATACAAACAGAGGGAGTGAAGCTTCAAGGCTTCACAGATGCAGATTGGGCAGGAATTCCATCAGACAGAAAGAGTACATTAGGAGGGATCTTTAGCATAAGATCGACAATAGTTTCTTGGTACAAGAGGACGCAATGATATGTGGCACTCAGTTCAGTGAAGTCAAAGTACATGGCAGCAAGTCAAGCTGCATGTTAGTCCATCTGGATGTGAAAGATCCCGGCTGGTTTGTTTAGTTCTCAAATGGATTTGACAATGATGCATTGTGATAAACAGAGTTGCATTAATCTCTCGGTTAATCCCGTGTTTCATGATAGATCCAAGAACATAGACATCCGGTACCACCATCTTAGAGATTGTGTGCAGAGGTGCATAATGTTACTTCAGTACATTCCCAAATAATATTAGGATGAAGATATTCCGATGAAGGCACTCACCAGGAGCAAATTCGAATACCATAGAGGCGGGATTGAGGTGAAGGATAATCCATTTCTTGTTGAGAGGGAGTGTTGAAGATCAACAAGAAATTGCAGCACCTACACTAGTGTGGGACCAGGAGGTCCAAGCAGCACCTACACTAGTGTGGGACCAGGAGGTCTTAGTAGCACCTACACTGGTGTGGGCTAAATTTGGTGCATGTCTATTTTAATTTTCCATTAATGAAAATGGACAATAAAATGTAATCTTATCTCATAATCACTTGTAATATTTAACTGAGTGTGATAAACTCAATTAGCTCATGAATTTCGAGTTGAGGGTAGTTGGTGAGGCATGCAAAGTAATTCTAGTTGTAACAGAGTTCGAAGTAGTGCAATGGTGCATTAGTTTAATGCATGTTGTAATCAGTTAAATCAGTTAAGTGAGTTAAAGTCAGTTATGCTAGTTGTAATTGTTTCTTGCAGTAGTGAGAGATCAAGTGAATTAAATATTATTTAATTCATAATCAGTGATATAACATGCAACTGATGATTTACTATTATTAGTTGCATGCATGTAAGTTCCAGTGGAGACCCAGTTGAGATCTAGGTGAAAGGGAAGTTGACTATCAGTTGTAGGATTATTGGGTTGCACCCATTCAACCAAACAACCATTGGATTGCCCATGATCCTTGCGCGGTCATGGAAGGCCAAAATTCCTAAAGAATAGAGATTGCATTCCACATGAATTGCGCAAACAAGGCAGGTTTTTTAGAGGCTAAGAAATGGCTAAGTGTTGGTCAGTTTTGTCCAAGACAGTGTGAGACAATTAGCTGAGTATAGGAGGCTCTTGTGAGGAGAGTTGTATTGTAATTGTTTCATGTATCCATGCTGAATATACAATAGAAGATAGTGGGGTTTGGAGCAGCAATATTTCCCCGGGAAATTATCTGTGTTGTGGTTTGATTGATTCTTCTTTGCTTCATGTGATTGGTGATTGTGTTTAAATTTCCGCAATTTATTTGTAGAAGCGATTCATTATCTAGCTTTAATATATTGTTAGATCGGATTGAATCCATGATATACATATTGTTTGTATAATTTATACAATCATATCATGTTTTGAAGTATCTATATTATGTGGGGATGCTTAGCAATGTCTATGCCTATCAGTTTAGGATGCTCTACCAACTAAGATTCCAAATGAATTTTCCCATCCAAGACAAATTGAGCATTCCTCACTTTATTTTCTAGTTTATCATAGGGATTAGCCAATGAGTAATAGGAGGGAAACATAAATACATGGCACACCATGGTCTCATTAGACTAATTGGAATTGATGCTCTAGAGGGTCTTCAAAACCCTGTGGCTTGGGATGACTTTGTGGACATGGAAAAATAGGTTTTCCTTGAAACACAAGCTCAAGCTCAATTTGAACTTGGAGAAGCAACAATAAAGAAGGGATTTGTATAATAAGAAGCCAAGGTAGAAGAAGATGTTGATGAAGGAGAACAATAGGTTGATAAATAAGAATAAAAGGTTGGAGGAGAAGAAGATGAGCCAAAATAAAACCAAAAAAGGAAGTCAAGGAGGAAGAAAGAGAAGTAGAGGAAAAAATCGAACTAAAAACAAAAAAATAATGCCTAATAAATACCCAACCAAGCTTGTTGTGACACAAATGGCATAACAAAGGACTCCAGAGGCCATTGGGAAATCATCTAGGCCATAAAAGAGGAGAAGAAATGAACAAAAGGAAAGTAGTTCAGAGTGGAATATAGAAGAATATGTTGCTACCACCTTGGAAGCCCTAAGTACCATTACTAAACTAAAGGTGAAGAAGCCAAGAAAACCCCCTATATACTTCAAGAGAAATAAAAACAATAGGATAAGGCAAGGGAAGCCTCAACCACCCTCTAAAACCACTATCACCATTAAGGAGTAAGTCAACTAGTAAGGGGGAGATTTTGAGAAAGGAAAATAACATCCAAAAAAAGCAAGGGAAAATAACCAGAACCCTCACAAGAGAGACCAAGAATCAAGAGGACCAAGACTCCTAGTCATACAACCAAGTTACAAGGGAAATCTACATGTTGTAGCTGCTATAACCACCCTCCAAATTTTTTCCAATGCTTTCATTTTGGAGCCTTCCTTCCTGTCCACATGAGATTATATTTTACTGTCGTAAAGTATTCGTGATTTGATAAAGACTTATTATTTTCATTTGTGCTTGTGATTTCTTTTTTTCACATTTATCTGATCTTTTTGAGTCACAAGCTAACCTTCTGACTTGACCTTACAACAATTCTAGGCTTGCCTCGAGAAACTGCAGAATCCATAAGGGAAATCCAACCTTGATGATGGAAACTTCACAATTCAGAATGGTAGCTCAACCTTGAGCTTGATAACCATGCAATCATGGATGGTAGCCCAACACTAAGCTCAGAAACTGCGCAATCCATTCCTTGAGACAAGAAACTGCACAATGCGTTGAACCGGGTAGTTGCCGAGTTCCCCATAATTTCACAATATTCCTTGGTAGTGTGCATGGTAAGTTTCCCAAAAAATAAAAAGGAAAATAAAAAATAATCCCTTGAAAATAGAGATTCATTATTAGTTTCCCAAAGGTGGCACAATTGCTACTTTTAGAAATTGTCGTAAAGTGTCACTTTTTCCTTAATTTTAGGCATGTGAGTTATAAAACCTAATAAGCTCAAATATATTTAATTTATGCCTCTATATCTCATTTGTACATTGAATCTTAGAACTCTAGCATTCCCAAGGAGATCAAGGAGCCTTCAGTGGTGTTTGCATCACTTTTCCTGGTGAGTTTTGCTTTTGCCGTATTTTGTCGTTTTTTCTATCATTTCAATTATGTGAGCTATGTTTTGCGTGTTTCTCTTCATGGTTGTTGTATTTTAAACTTGTATTAGATTTTTTTTCATTCACCTTTCATGTGTCACATTATTTTTCTTGTCTTTGGACACTAATGATCGTCGTTTCAACAACTCTCCTCACATATTTTATTTTACTTTCATTTTTTGATTTTGTGCACTTTATTCACATTGATCTATCCATAATTAGTAATATTTTCACTTTAACATGCATTATCACTTAGATATGTTTGTTTCCCACACCCTCACCAGACAAATCTACACTTCACTTGGCCATGCACTGCCTTTCCCAGGTGGGAATTACGCAAGTTGTTTGGTAAAATAATTTTCTTTAATTTACTTCATAAACGTCAACCAAGGTCTGTGTACTTATGAAGTGTATGTTCACTATATATGGTAGGATTTGTTTTAAGTACAAAACTAATTGAAAAATTTAATAAAACCAAATATAAAATGAACTACAAATTAGAAACTAATAACACACATGTTTTTTCTATCGAGAGTGCAAACTAATTAAATTGAGCTTTTCAAAATAAAGAACTATCTAATATTTCCAATATTTCTGAAAAAGAAATGCTTGAAAAATAAAACATAACAAAAAATAACCTTATGCTACAACTACGGAATTGAAATGAATCTACACTAAGTACTGAAAAGGAATCTGCAAACTAATTTGAAATGAAATGAAATTTAATCTAATTGCTTATGAGGAAGAACTGATGACAAAATCTTAATCTATGAATGGTAAATTTATTTTAAAAGGAAATGACAATGAAGTAAAGATAATAAGAATGAAAATATAACTCAAGAGAGATTACTTGTGTGCGTATTAACTTCCAAAATGTATTTCCAATCTAACATAACAAAGCTTGAAAATAACTAGTGATTAATAGAATTGAAACTTTCAAAGCTATAATGACTTATCTCAGACTATCTTGAAACGATAAAATGATAAGTATGAGTGGTCACAGATGCAGTGAATTGTTAACACTTTTTGGTATTTTTCATTTTTATGAGTACTCTAAACTAAATATAGATTAACCAGAAATACAAACTATAATGAAAACGGTCTTCTAAGAAAAACATAAACTAAACTAATACAAAACTTGAAATGTAAGCCTCACAGCTTGCAGGGGGCCCTCCTGAAGTGTAGGATCAATGATCAATAAAGACCTCACGCACTAATTGAAGAGATAATATAAACTTAGGTCAAAGGAGAAAAGTATTAAGATCTTAACAACAATAATTATCACCACCTCAGAACTATGTTCTCAGTTTCAATCACTGTTATTTATATCGGAAATACAAAAAATTAAAAAAGAGAGTTTTAATCCAATAAATCTTTAAAAAAATTGACACCTAGGAGGTTCATATCTTAAGAGTAGTTTTCTTGTTATGACTTGATATTATGAAATCAAGTCAAACAAAATTTCAAATTTCTTTAGCTAAGTATCTTGCTCGCTTGATTCTCCGATCTCAGTGTCCAACTGTGACACAAATTCCTTGGTATAGTCAACCTTTGACTTCCAGATTCCTCATTATGTTTGGCTTGCCACATACTACCAGTGGGTAGATAACCATAAGGGAGCCAAATTTCATCTTCTGATAATCTTATTTCTTCTTTTAGGGCATTGCAACCTATTGAACAATGAACTCTGCTGCAGAACCGAATGTTAGCTGTAGAATGTACAAAATTCAGTAATTGCAAGATACTTTTGTCATAATTTCATTAAAAAAAGATAAATTAAATATGGATGTTTTAGTACCATGTATATGTGTTATTGACCTTAATATGCTGATATTTTAAAGAAAAATGACAAAAACGATGGAAAATGATGTAAAAAAGGATGGTCACAAAGAAACATTCTTAGACTTCAACATACTCCCACACTAAAGGATTTTCATGTCCTCATGCAACAAAACTTTAAAATTTATTCCTCTCCTCTCCTTTTAATGAATGATTTCTGATGCCTGAGTAAGTACATCCAGAATAGTATTTCTTCTCTTCTTGATGCCAAACATAACTCTTGGTTCTTTATAAAAATTCTTCTTTATAGCCCTCTGACCTTGTTTTTTAGAAGCTTATTTCGAACCTTAAGCTTCTTGTTATTTTTATACCAGTGACAAAGGTTTAGCAAGATATTTCCATTCCAAGTCCTTAATATTTAATTTTGAACTTTATATGCTTCCCTTTCTTGAGTCAAATTTTTATTAAGGACTTCTAATTCAAAGACATCCTGCTTCAATTTTTCTTCAATGTTATGTTCCTATTCTGTACCTAATTTTGCTGCTGAAGTTTCACCTTATTCATATTGAGATGACTTTGATTTATGTTTTTCCTTCTGCTCCAAATATTCTACATCGTTGTAGGTTTCCTATTGTACTGGGTCTATTTTTGGGGTTTTTCTGGTCAGATTGCATATTGGATTATCAATTGGATTGACAATTGGACTGTCAATTCGGGGAGGAGTATGAAATCCTTCATTTTCAAGGTCTGTTGTTTCTGGTGGATGAGGATTTGCTAGTTTTGAAATTCTCTTACTCCTCCTTAGACTAGTCTCTAAAATTTTGATGTTTTTTTTTTCTTATTCTATTGCCCTTTTTTTCTTTTCTTGTTCAAGTATTGGCTGGCTCAAGCTAGCTTCTTTTCTCTTGAGGTTTTGTTTATAACATTTGTGTTTGAATTTTTTCAATAAAATGAGACAGTGGAGTGTTTTCCTCCAACGGGTCTAAAATTTTATTGACATTTTCCTCTTGAATTTCTTTTTCTTGAACTTTCTCTGTTCCAGGACTAGGATTTAATATTTTTCTGCTTCGTTTGAAGCTACTTTTTTATTCTGGTTCTGGGAATTCTATAGAATGATTCCTTACCAAAAAAATTGTCATTTATCCCCTTTCAATTTCAAATGTGCTTCTAACAAAGTTTTGATAAGCCCGTGATGATGTAAAGAATTATCTATAGATCTGGATTCCATTTTAATACTAGAAGCCATTTTTCTCAAACTTTGCAATAAAAGTAAGGTAAATTGATTTCGAAGCCATCAACGAAGTGCATCACAAGACTAATATGATAAACAAACATCATTCCGACTTCCTTCACATGTAATTAATTTCTAGAGTACTAACAATATATTACGCCATTTACCCTTTAATGTAGTCGCAAGTATTTATTTCTTGAAAATAGATACATCCATACTTGGTTCCTTTAATAAATGCACCTAGTCATTGTCTTTGATTTTTTGGTTTTTGAACCAACACTCCCCATTCCTTGGTACATCTGTTGCTTCATCTATAATTGACTCTGTAAGATGAGCTTAGTATCTCCAATTTCAGCCTCTACTCCATGTTGGATATGTGTTATATTCTTTCCACGACTTTCCACAATTTTTTTTTGGTGTGCGGACCCACTCATAGGCGGACCCACCCATGGTTTTGTGCATGAGTTTTCACATGGTTTTGGGGGACGATGGTTTTCGGCCCCTGGTATTTTGTAGATCCGGTCAAGGGAACTACGGTTATGCTCTAATCCAGGGTTAATGAATTGGGGTTTATGTATGCTTCGGCATGTATATATGTGTTATAACACATAAAAGAATATAATGAAAAATCAAGTTGGTCATCCTGATTTGGGATCTAGAAGGGAATATTTGTGTTTATCTGTTTTATTTTTATGCTCTCACTATTGTTTATTTTCTGTTTTAAGATTCGTTTGTAGATAATTTCTGTACAGGGTTAAAAACTACATTTGGTATCGAGATGTTTGATTTCAAGGGATGCCTTTTCACCATGAGTTTTCGGGCTGAGGTAGACCGCTCGATCTGGGAGATCTACGGGATCGATTCTTGCAGTGAAAGAAGATGGTGAGCAGTGTAAATATAGAGATTGAGAAATTTAATGGTCATATTGGTATCACAACTGTTTCGGCTTCAAGGGGACACCTTTGCTACTGAGGGGTTTTTTTCTCAAGCCTAAGGTAGACCCTATTTAGTGGGAGATCTACGGGATCAATTATTGTGGTGAAAGAAGATGGTAAGCAGTGGAAAGATAGAGATTGAGAAATTTAATGGTCATAGTTTTGAGTTGTGCATGTAGAAATTTGAATAATAGATGAGTTATTCACCGAGATTATCCTGATTACACACTATTTGAGCTTCATGCATAATACATAACCTCTTCTACCATTGATCATCAATTTGCGGAATTAGAAGCAATCGCATGCGCACATTGAAACATTAATCAATCACACATATCAACACAGTATGTAATGGGAAAGTTTACAACTGAAAACCCCCAAATATCTGTATATTATAATGATAGAGAACATGTAACAATCATAGTACAAACTCCTCACAAGCTCTCAGCACTATCTCCAATTGTTACACACTACACAAGCTTAGATATGAACAAGTCACAAGTTCAAATCTCCTCCACCTGTTAGCCTGCCTCTACTGCGCAATCCAAGATGGTTAATTGTGAGATCCAAGTTCGAATCCCCTTGGCTTGTACTGCGCAATCCTCATTGGCAATCTCGATCAATGTGTGTGCAAATCTCATGCACTGCTATGGTCACAATTGATAGTAGACTCACCCTTTCACCCACCTCTAACACTGGTCTCCACTGAACTGTCCATGCACTGCAGTTAACTGATGTATTCTTTAGTTGATTTATGAGTTAATAATTAGTGAATTAATTAATAATTAATTCACACCACTCATCACTAGTGTATTTATCATTTAGACTAAATACAACTAGTTCAACTAAGTTAAACCAAACACAACTCCATCAACTGTCTCATCAACTCCACCAAACTCTGCCACATGAGTTCTAACTGAAGTCAACCATGCAATAGCTCAACTAAACCCTAGGAATAGTGTAATTCCTTCTGTCAGCTGCATGTGCCACATCCGTAGCTCGAACTGAAGTGCTGCAAGAGGATAAGATAATGTTTATAGTCCAAATATTATTAAGAGCTAATAATATTCGACTGTTATATTTTTAGACTAGCAGTCTAAAAATAGACTCCGCCCAGTATGTCTAAAAATAGAGGTCCATCTATTTTTACCAACTTGATCAAACATCCATAAATAGCATCCTACAACTCATAGACCATGATCCATATGTTTAAAAATAGACATAGTCTAAAAATAGACTTTGCGCCAAAAATAGCCTGCGGGCCCACTTAGTGAAGGCGACTCCTTTCCACTAAGCTCATCATCTTGTTGCAATCTCAACACTCCCTCTCAACAAGATATGGATTATCTGCAACCCCTATCCTGCCCCTGTGGTATTTGAATTTTCTCCTGGTGAGCGCCTTCGTCAAGATATCAACACCCTGATCCTCCGTGGGAATGTATGAAAGTAACATGATCCTCCGCTGCACACAATCTTTGATATGATGGTACCTGATGTTGATGTGTTTGGATCTATCATGAAATACTAGATTAGCCAAGAGTTTAATGCAACTCTAGTTATCACAATAAATCACAGTAGTCTCCAAGTGTGAACCGAACAACCCAACTAGAATCTTCCTCATCCATATAGCCTCGCATGCAGCCAAACTCGCTGCCATATACTCGGCCTTTGCTGAACTAAGTGCCACGATTCTCTGCTTTCTGCTGTACCAATAGACTGTTGTCGACCCAATACTGAAAATACCTCCAGATGTGCTCTTTCTGTCCGTTGGGCTCCCTGCCCAATCTGCATCCGTGAATCCACACAGCTTCACCTCATCCTCTTGTCTGTACCACAATCCATATCCCGATGTGCCTCTCAGATAACGCAATACATACTTTCCCGCCTTCCAAAAGAGCTTGGTAGGCTTAACCATAGCTTGTGAAAGCTGGTTAACTGCATAGCATATATCGGGTCGTGTATTGACCAGATACATAAGCGACCCCACCAAATGTCGATAAACAGTGGCATCCACTACCTCCGCCAAAGTAGCATCCTCCTTCCTCCAACCACCAGGAAGAGGAGTATCAACAGGCTTGCAGCCATGAATTTTGAACTTCTCCAGTATCTCCCGGGCATACTTACCCTAAGAAAAAAATAGTCCATCATTACGCTGCCAAATTTCCAATCCCAGGAAATAATGAAGGAGGCCCAAGTCCTTCATCTCAAACTCTCTAGCAAGATCCTCCTTGCATGAAAGTATCAACAGCTCATCACTTATCAGAATCAAATCATCTACATAAAGTACAATGATCAGTAACTTACCCTCCACCACAATCTGGTATAGGTTAGGATCCGCCTCACTCTTGGAGAATCCAAGTCCGGTGAAATAATTGCGCACGAGGTGCTCGTTTCAACCCATACAACGCTCTCTTGAGCCTGCACACATGCGACTCACTGCAGAAGATCTCGAAACCTTCGGGCTGCTCTATGTACACCTTCCTCAATGACTCCGTTGAGGAACACAGTCTTCACATCCATCTGATGAATGTGCCACCCCATCGGCGCTGAGAGAGCAAGAATCGTCCTTATGGAAGAATACGTTGCGACAGGTGCAAAGGTCTCCTCATAATCGATCCCCTCTATCTGTGAGAATCCTCAGGCAAAAAATATTGCCTTGTACTTCTCCACACTCCCGTCAGCTGCCTGCTTCACTTTGTAGATCCATCTCGAACCCACCACTGATTTCCCTTCCAGACTCGGGACAATCTCCCATGCACTGTTTCTGACAATCGAATCATACTCTTCCACCATGGCATCTACCCATGTGGGGTCCTCCATAGCTTCCTCGAAAGAGGATGGCTCTGTCACGACACATTTTCTCAAAAGAGCCATGTATCCAGTGTATCGGTCCGATGACTGTCTCTGTCTGCACTGTGCTGTAGGTGGTCCTACAACCTTCTCTGCATCTTCAGCCAGTCGATCAGCTTCTGTAGTGCGCTTCCTCCCTCTGATGGTTGGCGCTGCATGAGTGGTCTCTTCCACTCCATGAACTTCCTCTTGTGGCTGATCCACATCCTGAAGCTCATCCTTAGGAACTAATAGCTCCTCATCTGCATGCAAGTGTGGCTCCCTCTCAAGCGAACACTTCATGGCTTTCTTCTCCTGAAATTTGATATCCCGTCGCACAACAGTCTTGCGACTGTCTGGAAAATACACACGATGGTTGTGGGGTGTATTAGTGCACCCCACAAATATCCCAACCTCTGCAGTCGGCTCCAAATTCTTCCTGGAATCCTTCGTCACATGAATGTAAATAGGTGAACCAAAAATCCTCAAATGGGAAATATCGTGCCCTCTTACCGTAAAAATTCCTCCCATTTACTCACAAGTATTTTGTGAGGACAACGGTTCTGCACATATAATGTAGTATTGCATGCCTTCGCCCACAAGTGAATGGGTAGGCCCTGATCATGCAACATCGCCCGTGTAGCACCCACGATCATTCTATTCTTCTGCTCAGCAACCCCGTTCTGCTGTGGGTTATGAGGTGCTATGAGCTCTCTTTGAATTCCTTCTGTGCTGCAAAAGTCCTTGAATTCGCTAGAGATGAATTCACCACCATTGTCGCTCCTTAGAGCCTTCACCTGCTTCCCCGATTATTTCTCAACCAGTGCCTTGAACTCACAAAAATTTGAGTATGTATCACTCTTCTTCTGCATGAAGAAGATCCAACACTTACAAGAAAAATCATCAACAAATATCACATAATACCTGTGATTTTCTATCAAAGCTACTGAGAAACGTCCACACACGTCTGTGAGAATTATCTCAAGGATCATCATGGCGCGACTATCCTTCTCGTGAAAGGTGGTTTTCACAAATTTTCCCAAGGTACACCCCTTAAACTGATCTAACTCCGTAAGAGTGCCTTTAGGAAGCCCAGTAGAAATCTGCTGCAGTATCTTCAAAGCTCCATGGTGAAGGTGGCCCACCCTTCCTGCTTTTTCCATACTCGCCATCATCCCGGCTCACCACTCCTTCTGCCTTGTCTGCCATTGCCGTTGCATGGAAACTCTTCAAATGATGTTATTCTTGACTCGATGCGAACCCCCATCTTCCGGCTCTCTCTTGCCTTACTGCGCAGGAAATCCTTTCCCTCGCTAAAGACAACATCATATCCCTTGTCTTCTAACATCGCCACAGAGATAAGATTCTTCTTCAATCCTGGAACATGCATCACATCCTTCAATATGAAGGGTTTACCAAACTCCCTCTTAAAGGAAATGGTACCGATACCGGTCGCACTGTATCTACCATCATCTCCCATCTCGATGTGCACTCCAAGATCTTTCTCATCCAGATCAGTAAACAAATCTCGATCTCCTGTCATGTGAAAAGACGCACCACCGTCCAGAAACCACACTGATCCCGCCACACTTGAGACCAAGCATGCGATCAGCAAAAAATCCAGCTCAAACTGTGAGGCTAAGGCCTTCCCACCTGCATCCAACAACCTCGCTTACTTTTCTTCTTCTCGTGGACAATTTGTGGCATAATGTCCGTGTTGCACGTTAGTGCACCCACCTGACAAGGTTCCACTAATTGCTTTTCCCACCTGATTATAGCATCTTTCCTCCCCTTTTTTGCTCAGCAAATTTTAATGATGTTTTGATGAAGATCTGTCCCTGGTACTCCACCTTATCTCCTCTTGTACAATATTCGACCAAAGTCGCTCCCATCCTGGCAATTTCTGCCGACCATTGACAGAGTCCTGATAGGAATGCCAAATCTTCAGAAGCCCAAGGAGAGCCAAGCTCACCAAGTCCTCATCATCTACAACCACCCCCACACTTCCCAGCTCATCCCTGCATTGGGTGAACTTCGTGAGGTACTTGGGCATACTGTCGCCTTTCTCCATCTTTATGTTTCTGAGTTTATCCTTGAGCACCAACTTCCTCTGGTCACTCTTTCTTTGGAATAAATCTATCAACGCTTTCCACATCAAGTATGGAGAAGCTTTACCATGCAGGCTGGACACTATGTGATCCTTCACGCCCTCCAACATAATCCTTCGACACTTTGCTGTCTTCTTTTTCCAAGCCTCAATTATGGCAACATTGCTAGAAGTAGGCTTTGGAACTTCAGCATCTATGAACTCCTTCAGCCCATTGTCATCTAACACCACCTCCATCCTGTCCTTCCATGAAATATAATTCGAGCTGCCCTCAAGGGCATACTCCAATCGCAATCCGTTGAAAGACATCTCAATTTCGACACCAAGAAAACACTGCTGCAAATTCGAATTCCACCAGCTCAAAACTCAACCGCTTCTGATCTGAAATTGTGAGAACAAGGTATTTCTAGTACAGAGATAGACTGTAGGGGCATTTACTAGATGTCTCACCTTTCAACGAAAGGATGAATCCAGAGGCTACCTGGCCCTCTTATAGACTCTGCCTCAAGGAATAAAATGTAATCACTGTAATAGATCCGATGATCAACTTCGCTTTGATACCATGTAGAAATTTGAATAATAGATGAGTTATTCACCGAGATTATCTTGATTACACACTATTTGAGCTTCATGCATAACACATAACCTCTTCTACCATTGATCATCAATTTGCGGAATTAGAAGCAATCGCATGCGCACATTGAAACATTAATCAATCACACATATCAACACAGTATGTAATGGGAAAGCTTACAACTGAAAACCCCCAACTATCTGTATATTACAATGATAGAGAACATGTAAAAATCATAGTACAAACTCCTCACAAGCTCTCAACACTATCTCCAATTGTTACACACTACACAAGCTCAGATATGAACAAGTCACAAGTTCAAATCTCCTCCACTTGTTAGCCTGCCTCTACTGCGCAATCCAAGATGGTTAATTGTGAGATCCAAGTTCGAATCCCCTTGGCTTGTACTGTGCAATCCTGATTGGCAATCTCAATCAATGTGTGTGCAAATCTCATGCACTGCTATAGTCACAACTGATAGTAGACTCACCCTTTCACCCACCTCTAACACTGGTCTCCACTGAACTGTCCATGCACTGCAGTTAACTAATGTATTATTTAGTTGATTTATGAGTTAATAATTAGTGAATTAATTAATAATTAATTCACACCACTCATCACTAGTTTATTTATCAGTTAGACTAAATACAACTAGTTCAACTAAGTTAAACCGAACACAACTCCATCAACTGTCTCATCAACTCCACCAAACTCTGCCACATGAGTTCTAACTGAAGTCAACCATGCAATAACTCAACTAAACCCTAGGAATAGCGTAATTCCTTCTATCAGCTGCATGTTCCACATCCGTAGCTCGAACTAAAGTGCTGCAAGAGGATAAGATAATGTTTATAGTCCAAATATTATTAAGAGCTAATAATATTCGACTGTTCTATTTTTGGACTGGCAGTCTAAAAATAGACTCCGCCCAGTATGTCTAAAAATAGAGGTCCATCTATTTTTACCAACTTGATCAACCTTCCATAAATATCATCCTGCAACTCATAGACCATGATCCATATGTCTAAAAATAGACATAGTCTAAAAATAGACTTTGCGCCAAAAATAGCCTGCGGGCCCACTTAGTGAAGGCGACTCCTTTCCACTAAGCTCATCATCTTGTTGCAATCTCAACACTTCCTCTCAACAAGATATGGATTATCTGCAACCCCTATCCTGCCCCTGTGGTATTCGAATTTGCTCCTGGTGAGCGCCTTCGTCAAGATATCAACATCCTGATCCTCTGTGGGAATGTATGAAAGTAACATGATCCTCCGTTGCACACAATATCTGATATGGTGGTACCTGATGTCGATGTGTTTGGATCTATCATGAAATACTAGATTAGCTAAGAGTTTAATGCAACTCTAGTTATCACAATAAATCACAGTAGTCTCCAAGTGTGAACCGAACAACCCAACCGAGATCTTCCTCATCCATATAGCCTCGCATGCAGCCAAACTCGCTGCCATATACTCGGCCTCTGCTGAACTGAGTGCCATGGATCTCTGCTTCCTGTTGTACCAAGAAACTGTTGTCGACCCGATACTGAAAATACCTCCAGATGTGCTCTTTCTGTCCATTGGGCTCCCTGCCCAATCTACATCCGTGAAGCCACACAACTTCACCTCATCCTCCTGTCTGTACCACAATCCATATCCCGATGTGCCTCTGAGATAACGCAATACATGCTTGCCCGCCTTCCAAAAGAGCTTGGTAGGCTTAACCATAGATTTTGAAAGCTGGTTAACTGCATAGCATATATCGGGTCGTGTATTGACCAGATACATAAGTGACCCCACCAAATGTCGATAAACAGTGGCATCCACTACCTCCGCTGAAGTAGCATCCTCCTTCCTCCAACCACCAGGAAGAGGAGTATCAACAGGCTTGCAGCCATGAATGTTGAACTTCTCCAATATCTCCCAGGCATACTTACCCTGAGAAACAAATAGTCCATCATTGCGTTGCCAAATTTCCAATCCCGGGAAATAATGAAGGAGGCCCAAGTCCTTCATCTCAAACTCTCTAGCAAGATCCTCCTTGCATGAAAGTATCAACAGCTCATCACCTGTCAGAATCGAATCATCTACATAAAGTACAATGATCAGCAACTTACCCTCCACCACAATCTGGTATAGGTTAGGATCCGCCTCACTCTTGGAGAATCCAAGTCCGGTGAAATAACTGTCTATCCATGTGTACCAAGCACGAGGTGCTCGTTTCAACCCATACAACGCTCTCTTGAGCCTGCACACATGCGACTCGCTGTAGAAGATCTCAAAACCTTCGGGCTGCTCTATGTACACCTCCTCCTCAATGACTCCGTTGAGGAACACAATCTTCACATCCATCTGATGAATGTGCCACCCCATCTGCGCTGAGAGAGCAAGAATCGTCTGTATGGAAGAATACGTTGCAACAGGTGCAAAGGTCTCCTCATAATCGATCCCATCTATCTGTGAGAAGCCTCGGGCAACAAATCTTGCCTTGTATTTCTCCACACTCCCGTCAACTGCCTGCTTCACTTTGTAGATCCACCTCGAACCCACCACTGATTTCCCTTCTAGTCTCGGGACAATCTCCCATGCACTGTTTCTGACAATCGAATCATACTCTTCCACCATGGCATCTACCCATGCGGGGTCCTCCACAGCTTCCTCGAAAGAGGATGGCTCTGTCACGACACATTTTCTCACAAGAGCCATGTATCCAGTGTACCGGTCCGGTGACTGTCTCTGTCTGCACTGTGCTGTAGGTGGTCCTACAACCTTCTCTGCATCTTCAGCCAGTCGCTCAGCTTCTATAGTGCGCTTCCGCCCTCTGATGGTTGGCGCTGCATGAGTGGTCTCTTCCACTCCATGAACTTCCTCTTGTGGCTGATCCACATCCTAAAGCTCATCCTTAGGAACTAATAGCTCCTCCTTTGCATGCAAGTGTGGCTCCCTCTCAAGCGAACACTTCATGGCTTTCTCCTCCTGAAATTTGATATCCCATCGCACAATAGTCTTGCGACTGTCTGGAAAATACACACGATAGTTGTGGGGCGTATCAGTGTACCCCACAAATATCCCAACCTCTGCGGTCGGCTCCAGCTTCTTCCTGGCATCCTTCGTCACATGAATGTAAACAGGCGAACCAAAAATCCTCAAATGGGAAATATCAGGCCTCTAACCAGAAAATGCCTCCTAGGGTGTACTCATGCCAAGTATCTTGTGAGGACAACAGTTCTGCACATATACTGTAGTATTGCATGCCTCCACCCACAAGTGAATGGGTAGGCCTTGATCATGCAACATCGCCCGTGCAGCACCCACGATCATTCTATTATTCCGCTCAGCAACCCTATTCTACTGTGGGTTATGAGGTGCTATGAGCTCTCTTCAAATTCCTTTTGCGCTGCGAAAGTCCTTGAATTCGCCAGAGATGAATTCACCACCATTGTCGCTCCTAAGAGCCTTCACCTGCTTCCCCGATTCCTTCTCAACCAGCGCCTTGAACTCACAGAACTTTGAGTATGTCTCGCTCTTCTTCTGCATGAAGAAGATCCAGCACTTCCGAGAATAATCATCAACAAAGATCACATAGTACCTGTGCTTTGCTATCGAAGCTACTGAGAAAGGTCCACACACGTCTGTGTGAATTCTCTCAAGGATCATCGTGGCGTGACTATCCTTCTCGTGAAAGGTGGCTTTCAAAAATTTTCCCAAGGTACATCCCTTGAACTGATCTGACTGCGCAAGAGTACCCTTAGGAAGCCCAGTAGAAATCTGCTACAGTATCTTCAAAGCTCCATGGTGAAGGTGGCCCAATCTCCAGTGCCACAGCTCGCCATCATCCTGGCTCACCACTCCTTCTGCCTTGCATGCCATTGCTGTGCAGCCATCTACCTTCAATTGATAAAGGTTCTTGACTCAAACCCCTATCTTCCGGGTTTCTCCAGTTGTCTTACTACGCAGGAAGGCCTTTCCCTCGCTGAAGACAACATCATATCCCTTGTCTTCTAACATCGCCACAGAGATAAGATTCTTCTTCAATCCTGGAACATGCATCACTTCCTTCAATACGAAGGGTTTACTAGACTCCCTCTCAAAGGAAATGGTACCGATACCAGTCGCACTATATCTACCATCATTGCCCATCTCGATGTGCACTCTAAGATCTTTCTTATCCAGATCAAAAAAAAAATCTCGATCTCCTGTCATGTGAAAAGACGCACCACTGTTCAAGAACCAAACTAAACCCATCACACTTGATACCAAGCATGCAATCAATGAAAAATCTAGCTCAAACTGTGAGGCGAAGGCCTCTCCCGCTGCAGATCCAACAGCCTGCTTATTTTTCTTCTTCTGCAGACAATTTGTGGCATAATGTCCGTGCTGGTGACAGTGAAAGCACTTCACATTGGACATGTCCTGCTTCTTGCCTTTCGCACCGGATTGAGAAGATTTATTGCTCTTCCCCTTATTTTCTTTGGTAGCCAAAGCACAATTATCTTCATCAGATGCCTTTGATGAAGATCCATCCCTGGTACTCCACCTTATCTCCTCTTGCACAAGATTCGACCAAAGTCGCTCCCATCCTGGCAATTTCTCCTGACCATTGACAGAGTCCTGATAGGAATGCCAACTCTTCAGAAGCCCAAGGAGAGCCAAGCTCACCAAGTCCTCATCATCTATAGTCACCCCCACACTTCCCAGCTCATCCCTGCATTGGGTGAGCTTCGTGAGGTACTTGGGCATATTGTCGCCTTTCTCCATCTTTATGTTTCTGAGTTTATCCTTGAGCGCCAACTTCCTCTGGTCGCTCTTTATTTGGAATAAATCTGTCAACGCTTTCCACATCAAGTATGGAGAAGCTTTACCATGCAGGCTGGACACTATGTGATCCTTCACGCCCTCCAACAGAATCCTTCGACACTTTGCTGTCTTCTTTTTCCAAGCCTCAATTATGGCAGCATCGTTAGAAGTAGGCTTTGGAACTTCAGCATCTATGAACTCCTTCAGCCCATTGTCATCTAAAACTGCCTCCATCCTGTCCTTCCATGTAATATAATTCGAGCTGCCCTCAAGGGCATACTCCAATCGCAATCCGTTGAAAGACATCTCAACTTCTACACCAAGAAAACACTGCTGCAAATTCGAATTCGACCAGCTCAAAACTCAACCGCTTCTGATCTGAAATTGTGAGAACAAGGTATTTCTAGTACAGAGATAGACTGTAGGGGCATTTACTGGATGTCTCACCTTTCAACGAAAGGATGAATCCAGAGGCTACCTGGCCCTCTTATAGACTCTGCCTCAAGAAATAAAATGTAATCACTGTAATAGATCCGATGATCAACTTCGCTTTGATACCATGTAGAAATTTGAATAATAGATGAGTTATTCACCGAGATTATCCTGATTACACACTATTTGAGCTTCAAGCATAATACATAACCACTTCTACCATTGATCATCAATTTGTGTAATTAGAAGCAATCGCATGCGCACATTGAAACATTAATCAATCACACATATCAACACAGTATGTAATGGGAAAGATTACAGTTGAAAACCCCCAACTATCTGTATATTATAATGATAGAAAAAATGTAATAATCATAGTAAAAACTCCTCACAAGCTCTTAGCACTATCTCCAATTGCTACACACTACACAAGCTCAGATATGAACAAGTCACAAGTTCAAATCTCCTCCACCTGTTAGCCTGCCTCTACTGCGCAATCCAAGATGGTTAATTGTGAGATCCAAGTTCGAATCCCCTTGGCTTGTACTACGTAATCCTCATTGGCAATCTCGATCAATGTGTGTGCAAATCTCATGCACTGCTATAGTCACAACTGATAGTAGACTCACCCTTTCACCCACCTCTAACACTGGTCTCCACTGAACTGTCCATGAACTGCAGTTAACTGATGTATTCTTTAGTTGATTTATGAGTTAATAATTAGTGAATTAATTAATAATTATTTCACACCACTCATCACTAGTGTATTTATCAGTTCGACTAAATACAACTAGTTCAACTAAGTTAAACCGAACACAACTCCATCAACTGTCTCATCAACTCCACCAAACTCTGCCACATGAGTTCTAACTGAAGTCAACCATGCAATAGCTCAACTAAACCCTAGGAATAGCGTAATTCCTTCTGTCAGCTGCATGTGCCACATCCGTAGCTCGAACTGAAGTGCTGCAAGAGAATAAGATAATGTTTATAGTCCAAATATTATTAAGAGCTAATAATATTCGACCGGCTCTATTTTTGACCGGCGGGGCCTAAAATAGACTCCGCCTTCAAAAGATGTCTAAAAATAGAGGTCCATCTATTTTTACCAACTTGACCAACCATCCATAAATAGCATCCTGCAACTCATAGACCATGATCCATATGTCTAAAAATAGACTTTGTGCCAAAAATAGCCTACGGGCCCACTTAGTGAAGGCGACTCCTTTCCACTAAGCTCATCATCTTGTTGCAATATCAACAGTGGAAGCTCAAAATGGAGGACCTACTTGTCGATAAAGATCAATGGATCGTGGTAGATCCAGGTACTAAACCAACGATAATGTTAGATGAATACTGGAAGAAGTTGGATCGGAAGGTGAAGAGCACAATATGGTTGTGTGTCTCAGATTCGGTATTGTTGAATCTATCTGGGGAAGCTACGATGGAGAATTTGTGGGTCAATTTAGGGACTTTGTACCAATCTAAGTCTCTGGTGAATAAATTGTTCCTGTGTAAAAAGTTGCATAACCTAAGGATGAAGGATGGATACTCGGTGAGAGAGCATCTAAATTCCTTCAATATTGTGGTAATTCAGTTGTCATTTGTTGATATTAAAATCTCAGATGAAGATAAGTGCATCATTTTGTTGTGTTCTCTACTAGATTCATGGGACAATCTATTTATTGCAATAGGTAGAAATACAATTGCCTTGAATTTTGATGAAATTGTCTCAGCCTTGTTTTTAGAGGAAATGGGACAGACAAATATGGAGGGCCAAAATGGAGATGTGTTGACAAAATGGAGATTCCTTATCCGTACGAGGAAAGGAAGGTCCCAGAATAGAAATGAGAATAAGGTTTTGAGTGGGAGATCTAAATCTATAGGGAGATCTAAATCTCCTGGAAAGTTTGTAAATGTGTGCTGGAAATGCGGAAAGGAAGGGAAATACAAAAAGGACTACAGATCTAAAGCTCCTAAGAAAGGAAAGGGATTTGATGATTCTCCTTATGCAGAGGCAAAAACCACCTCGGATGAAGGTGGGGATGTGTATTTGGCTTCTTCTTCATATACACATGTAGATCATGAGTCATGGTTGATTGACTTGGGTGCATCCTTTCACTTCACTACCCATAGGGAGTGGTTCTGCGAGTATGAGAAATATGATGGCAGTGATGTCTTCCTAGGGGATGATAGGAAGGATAGAATCATCAGACAAGGAAAATTCAAGCTAAAGCTACAAGGTGGAAGGATTAGAACACTTCTTGGTGTTCTGCACATTCTTACATTAGCCAAAATCTGATTTCTGTAAGCAAGATGGATGATGCAGGTGTAAAAACAATGTTTGAGAAAGATACTTGTAAGAAGGTTCAGGGAGCACTGGTATTAATGCGGGGAGTTCAGATTGGAACTCTGTACAAGCTTTAGGGTAGCATTGTTATTGATGGGTGCAATAATTCTGTGGTTCCTGAAAGTGGAGCGGAAATACTAGCGGTCTTTGGAGAAAAGACCATACTATGGCATCAAAGGCTTGGACATATTGGAGAGAAGGGCCTTTAGATACTGCATGGAAATGGTATGGTAGAAGGTATGTCTAATTTCTATCTAGATTTCTATTTCTGTGAACATTGTGTATATGGGAAGTAGAGTCAGGTGAGTTTTCCTTCTGGTGCTAAGAGGGAAAAAAAGATATTAGAACTTGTGCACAGTGATGTGTTTGGACCTGTGTCGGTTCCATCACTAGGTAAGTCTGTGTACTATGTTTCATTCATAGGTGACTTCTCAAGGAATACATGGATATATTTCTTCAGAAAGAAATCTGAAATTTTTGACAGATTTAAAGAATTTAAGGCTCTGGTGGAAAACTAGACAGAGAAGAAGATAAAGGTGCTGAGGACAGATAATGGTGGGGAGTTATGCAAGAAAGAATTTGAAGAGTTCTGTAAGAAGTGTGGTATAGCATGACAGAAGACTAATACATACAAAATGGAGTCGTGGAAAGAATGAACAGAACATTGATGGAAAAGGAAAGAAGCATGCTCAGTGGTACTGGGTTAGGACAAGAATTTTGGGCAGAGGCAGTGGAGACGGCATGCTACCTGGTTAAGAGATCACCTTCATCAGCATTGGAGGATAAGACTCCACATGAGGTATGGACTGGTAAGAAACCCTCTCTTTCACATATGAGGGTATTTGGATGTGATGCATATGTACATGTTCCAAAGGAGAAAAGGACCAAGTTGGATAATAAATCTGAAAGGTGCATCTTTATTAGGTATAAGGAGGGTTTAAAGGATTACAAGATTTGGAACCCAGAAACAAGGAAGGTTGTGTACAGCCGAGATGTGGTGTTTAGAGAGGTGAAAGATGTTGTTAAACATGAAGTCCTACCAAAGGAACCAGAGAAGATAGAGTTTGAGCTAAAGGAGGATGAATGGAATACTGCAACAAAGAAGGCTGAAGAGGAGAGAGCCTGAAACTCTGGCTATGAGAAGATCAGGTTCGAGAGAGAGGCAACCGAAGGTATAATCATCTGGATTTTTGTTCGAGTTTTGTAACTTTATAGCCAGAGTGATGATCTGACTGATGGGAGGTGAGAAATGAATTCAAGGATTTAACTAAGAAGGAGGCCATGGTTGATGAAATGACATCCTTGCACAAGAATGAGGCATGGGATCTGGTGGAGTTGCCGGCTAGAAGGAAGCCCATCGGGAGAAAATGGGTGTTTAAAAAGAAGATGAATGTAGAAGGACAGGTGGAGAAATAAAAAGCTCGGTTGGTAGAAAAAGGTTATTCCTAGGTGCCTGGAATTGATTTTGGTGATATTTTTTCTCCTGTTGCTAAAGTTACTTCTATTAGATTACTTTTATTTGTTGCTGCTGCATTTGATTTTGAGATAGAACAGATGGATGTGAAGACAACATTTCTTCATGGGGATCTAGAAGAGGAGATCTACATGAAACAATTTGAAGGCATTATGGTGAAGGGGAAGAAATAACCGATATGCAAGTTAAAGAAGTCTCTGTATGGGTTAAAACAGTCACCAAGGATTTGGTATCAGAAATTTGATACCTATATACGGGGACTTGACTTCACCAGAAGTAAGGAGGATCTCTGTGTTTATTTTAAATTAGTTGGTGACCGTGTTATTTATTTGGTATTGTATGTGGATGATATGTTGTTGATTGGAAATGACAAAGAAATTATCCAAGATTTTAAGACCTAACTGTTCTCCAAATTTGACATGAAGGATCTTGGTGCTGCAAACTATATTTTGGGCATGGAAATTAAGAGAGATCGGGCAAAGAGGAAGCTCTGGTTAAACCAGAGGAAGTATGTCGAGACTATATTGCAGAGGTTCAATATGCAGGATAGAAAACTGGTGAATGTTACTATTCCTGTAGGTGTAAAGCTGTCTGTTGAATAGTGTCCCAAGACACAAGAAGAAGAGGAGGATATGTCCCGTGTTCCATATGAAAGTGCAGTGGGTAGCCTGATATATGCAATGTTCTGTACCAGACCAGACATTGCACATGTAGTGGGAGTATTGAGCAGGTTTATGTCAAACCCAAGGAAATAGCATTGGACATCAGTGAAGCGAGTTTTCAAATATTTGCGTGGCACTAGTGATTATGGCTTGTGCTACCAGGGAAGACCAGGATTGGAAAGAGTGTTGGAAATTCATGGTTTTTTTGATGCAGACTGGGTTGGAGATCTAGACCAAAGAATATCTACAAGTGGGTATGTGTTTAGCCTATTTGGAGGTGCAGTCAATTAGATGAGTAAAAGACAATCTATAGTGGCTGTTTCAACTATAGAGGCAAAATACATGGCAGCCACTCATGCAAGCAAGGAATCAGTTTGGTTGCAGAGATTGTGTTCAAGTATGGGGTTGGTGCAGCGAGCTATAAGGATAGACTGTGATAGCCAAATTGCAATTTTCTTGGCTAAGAACCATGCTTATCATTCAAAGACAAAGAACATTGATGTTCAATATCACTTTGTGAGAGATATGGTTGAGGATAAAAGGGTGTTGCTGGTAAAGGTGGACACTTTGAAGAATGTTGCAGATGCATTGACGAAGTCTGTGAACACTCAGAAGTTCTCTTGGTGTAGAGAAACAATGGGTGTTGCAGAGCTGGGACAATGACTAAGATCTCCTGTGGCCCCCTTGTGGAAAGAAAACAACAATTGGGAGAATGTTGGGTATGTGTTATATTCTTTCCATGACTATACCTATGTGTTTTGCGTTGTGTTGGGTGCAGCAAGGGGGTCACAGGGGGGGCGGCAACCCCCCTTGTTGGGGTCCGGGGCAGTGCCCCGAGAAATTTTTTTTTGGTGTGTGGACCCACCCATGGTTTTGTGCATGAGTTTGCACATGGTTTTGGGGGACGATGGTTTTCAACACCTAGTATTTTGTAGATCCGATCAAGGGAACTACGGTTATGTTCTAATCTAGGGTTAATGGATTGGGGTTTATGTATGCTTCGGCATGTATATATATGTGTTGTAATAATGAAAGGAATATAATGAAAAATCAAGCTGGTCATCTTGATTTGGGATCCAAGGGAAAATATCTGTGTTTATCTGTTTTATATTTTATGCTCTCACTATTGTTTATTTTCTGTTTTAAGATTCGTTTGTAAATAATTTCTGTACAGGGTTAAAACCTACACTCCATCGAATGCCTGAGCAAATGCTTTGTTAACCTTGTATTCATATCCATCGAAATTCTTGAAGAATTGGAGCCAACCCACTTGCTGTAACTATTCCTTAACTTTGGAATAAGCTTGGAGAAATTTTACACCATTTGGTTCATATCGGACAAGCATACCCATCGTGTAGAGTGTTACACTAAAAATTGTCACCTTGACATTTTTCTGACTGTATGAGCTCATTAATACTCATACATACCTCCTTTGCAAGTCTTACAACCTTTACTCCTCATGTCAAGCCCTAAAACAGGAGGAAAAACCCTAAAAATATCTGACACTTTGGGTACGCAGGTAACATGAGGCCTGCCTACGTCCTAGCTTGGGTACGCATGTAATACACTGTTTACCTACGTTCTAGAACGCACTTTTACTTTGCAATGCCTGCGTACCCTCCTCAAAGTAAAAAAGGCGAGAAAGTAAAGTCAAAAAAGTGGTTTGAGGTCAATTCTAGAAGGTTCTAGATGAGAATTTTTGGGGATGAGTACGCTTTGATAAGGTGCATGTATCCCTCACCTTAAGGAACTAATCCCTTGATGTGAGGAGTCTATCCCTTTGAAGGAGGATTCTATCCCTAAAAAGGTGGAATCCTAACCTCCTCATCTGCTCTATAAAAGGAGCCATTGGGTAGCCTCAAAGGGTTAAGTAAGTTTTTTGGAGATTGAGATTTTGGAGATTAAGGATTAGAATTCAAGCTTTATGTGTGATTGAGTTGAAGTGCTATTGAGATTTAGACTTCTTATTGCTGAGCTTTTGAGAGGAAAGATCACATACCTCTTTGTGCTCCTGGAGGAAGAGTGCAAGACTTATCAAAGTAGAGGAGATTCCTGCTTCGGACCCCGGGAAGGCCTTTCGAACATCAAGGCTAAGGTTGTAAGGTTCTTCTGTATATTTTAAGATTAATACAATCAAGTTTTGTTTTTCTCAATAAATTGTCGTTCGATTGTTTATTTCAATAAGTTGTCGTTTGATCGTTTATTTCATAGATTCCTTGATCACTATGATATGTATGTTTTATGATTATTTGTTATACAGCTGCTATTAATATTTTCTTGCTTTTGATTGCAGGTCAACAAAAGAACTCTTGTTGCGACGGAAGGATTATTGTTGCGACGAAAGAACTCTTGTTGCGACAGAAGGATTCTTGTTGCGACAGAAGGATTATTGATGCGACGGAAGCTTTACGACTGCAAATAAGCATTTGTATCTAAGGTAGGATCGACACCTTCATAGCATTTATTTGTAAAACGAATATATTTAGAGAAAGACAAGCTTAGTTGTTTGTTTTTTGCTAGATTGTCTTCTGACACTAGGGAGATTGGTCTTGTCCGCAAGAAAGATTTATCCGACCTACAAATTGGTGACTCCGCTGGGGAAAGAAACTTGTTGTTTTTGGTTCTCTTTTATTTTGATTTGAGGAAAATTTTTTCCTAGTTTTTGATTGATGGATATCTGCCTGGGTAGCTTAGGTTTTCTCTGTTTTAGAAAATTTTGAAATCTTTTACATTTTTCTTGAACTTTTCTAGGGACCGCACTTTGTTCTTTTGCACGGTGCGGGCAGTTTCACACTTTCCTTAAGTAAACAGTGCAGGACCGCACCTGTTACTTCTGGAAGCCTGCGGACCCTAATCAATTTTTTGAAAATATTTAGATTTCTTTTCTCTAGTTTAGTTTAGATTTAATTTAAGATTCTTAGAATCTACCCAGATCTGTATTTTTCTGTCAAAAATCTCTTGTTTTTGAGTTTCTTTCAGCAATTTCTCATCTCATTAATCTCCATTAAGTTAATTGGGTGTTTTGAGTCTCTTTTTTGAGAAATTCTTAATTTGATTTCCTTTGGTCATTACTTGGAGGTTTGTCTCAGTCTTTTCACAATTTTCCATCTTTTTACTTTTGTTTTTGAAAAAAAAATTCCCCCTCATTCGCCGGGGGGCGCTAAATTGTGTATGAGTGTTAATCGCCTTTGAGTATTTTTATTTTTGGTCCTTGGAACTCTCACCCGATTTTATTGACTTGCACTTGGTTGGTTATTAGATTACATTAGAATCATCTTGTGTTTGAGAATTCTCTTGCATAGATCACATTTGCATAATTAGAATTCTCATTTTCAGAATATGAATGAAAAATGTGCATAGATTACACTTGCATACTTTTCAAGTGAATTGTGCATAGATTACAATTGCATAGTTTACATTCTGAAAAATCAATCATAAATTTAGATCAGTTTTCTTTGATTTGAATTTAGATGTTTTTATGCTTGTTTTAAAAACACAAAAATAAAAATTGTTTTGGGATTGATTTGCATTAGTTTTTCTTGATGAAATTAGTGCATTAGAGAATTTGTTATATTTTCTCTTAGTGATCAATTTTTTGCATTGTTGGAAGTGAATGGAAACTCTCTCCTTACTTTAGTTAGGATTCATCGAATTGAAAAGATTAAATTATCATATTCGATTGCATTCAGTTTTGGTTCGAGTCATAACACCATTGGTTTCGTATCCATTTACGCTTTTGAGTAATAACAGCCTAAATAACACATTGCTTAATTAAAATTCATCTAGTAATTTTTACATTTTTTGGGCTCTTTCTACCAATCTAGCTCAGGAATAGTGCTTGGGAATAGGTTGTAGTTAACTTTCCAAAGCAACTAAAACAAACAAGTAGATAAATCTTGCGATAGGAAATAAATCCAATTGTAATTGGTACAATCTGGGACGCTTCACTTAAAGGAGTTAATCACGATATCATGTCCGAACCTTTGAGACAATCAATTATGTTTCATTGGGGAAGATAGAAGATTTTGCGTGCATTACAAACGGTAAACCTCGAATTAACCATTGTCGAGGAGCCTGGGGTCACTTGTCGGTAAACCTCGGATTGACCATGTCGAGGAACCTTCAAGGGGATTGAGCTTTGTTACTCTGCCCTTGCGCGTGGGATCGGATCGTAGACTGTTCCCACAGTTGTATTTTTTACTGTTGGTAACCTTAGTGTCCATAAGCTTAAGATTATTTCCTAAGGTGACGATGAAGGAAAGATCTCACTGTACCTGGAGCAGACGTCGACTAGACTCACTTGGATTCTCTGGGGGATTCTCTTCACACGAGATGGTTTTGTGAAGAAACTTGTGCTAGTCTGTTTCATTAAGCAGGTTGTCGGGGTAACTGTTCCAACCGCCCTTTCTGTATTAAATTCTACGATGTTGGATTTCATCACCAACTAGTGTTTTTAGTACGGGAAGTTACTGTTTGTGTGTGGTTTGACTCCTAGATTTGATAGCACGTGTTAATTTGTTTTTTTTTACTTTTAGAGACCATAGGTGTGAATTGTGAATTTTAATTGTTAGGTGTGAATTGTGAATTGTTAATTTTAGTTTTAAATTGTTAATAAAATTCACTAAAGTTGAATATAATGGCAACTATTCCGGAATTTATCAACCAAGGAACCCCTCTTAACGAAATTCCTAGTACTTTTCCTTGCTTTGGAAATGTTGGTCCTCCTTCTATGGCTACTTTGTCATTACCTGGATTTACAATAGGTTTACCGATATGGTTATTTTCAACTTCGTTGGCCCCGAACACTCCAATTGTTCCACCTCAACCGGATTCTTCACAGAGTTCACCATCTCAACATCACCAACCTTCTATTGACCCTTTACTTTCTTTGCCCAATATTTCTTCCTCCATTTCTTCCTCTTCGCTTGGTAAAAGTCTTGACGCTAGTAACCAGGTGGCTAAGAAGAAGAAGAAAGCAAAGAAGAAGAAGAAGAAGAAGAAGCAAGATAAGAAAGAAGTCAACCAACCAACCATGGCTGTAAGTGTTAGTTGTGTTGAGGAAACCTCCAACATGCATCGTAAACCCAAATACCCTTGCAGGCTTTGTAAGGGTGACCAATTCCTTATTAATTTTCTTGGTATTCCTAAGGTCTTGGAAGTATGGTCAGAAAAATCTTATCAACTTTCCATTGATCCATCAACCAGTGATAGTCAGGTTCCTGGGAAAAAGGGTAAAGTTAGGTTTCCTTGTAATTTATGCAAAGGGAGTCATCAAACTCACATTTTCCCTCACATGGATGAAGCCTCAAAATTATTGGAAAATCTTACTGTTCCAGAGCAAGAATTTCCAACTGGTTACCGTAAAATTTCTCCCAACCTACCATCAACTGAAGGAGTGATTGATCTAATTTCAAGTACAGTCGATCCCACTCTTCCATTGGAGAGTGAAACTTATATCACTCAGGTTGATGATCCATTAGTTGATCAAGTGGTCGATTCAATTTTACATTTGGTCGATCCCACTCTCCTTGAAGAGAGTGAAATTCATACTGCTCAGGTTCTTCTTGTTACATCAGATTCTTCTATGCCGGGGGGCATTTCACCTGTTTCTACAGAACCCCCTCCAAGTACTGAGGTCTTTTCCTTTGATTGGAATAGACTGACAGAACCTCATCTTCCTTCCTCCATCCCTTTCCAAATCATTGTGAAGTTGGGTGGTAGGGACATACACCGCACACAGGTAGATGAAGGTGCTTCTATTAGTATTTTATCCTCAACTGCTTTGAAATATTTGGGTTCCCCTCAGCTTGTGCCTATTACGTAGAATCTGAAAGCTTTTAACAGAACCATTAGTGAACCTTTAGGTATCCTTCCTAAGTTTTCTATTACTTTGGAAGGTAAAACTGTCTGTATTGATCTTATGGTTGTTCGAGGTCCCTTGGATTTCAATATACTCCTTGGGCGAGACTATGCTTATGAAATGAAAGCTATCGTATCGACACTCTTTCGTGTGATGTCTTTCCCTCACAATGGAAATATTGTGACTATAGACCAGCTTTCGTTCCCTAGTCTTGATTTGACTACCAATAATCTAACATCCCTGAATGTTCCTCATACTAAAGTGGTATCTACCCCGCCACGGGTTAATTATGTGGCAACTAGTCCCATGTTTTCAGTTACCGATGTAAGCGAGCCTCTCACTGTTTGCTCGTCTTCCTTTGACTTAGATCCGGTAATTGACATGTAAAACTCTATGGGATTATTTGAACGTGATGATCTTATCCCTTTTGAGTCCCTTGACATGTGTTCCTTCCAGAGAATTATTCTTCCTTCTGATGATGACCTCTTGGAAGCCATGATCAAGGTGTGTCCTTTGAGATGTGTTTCTTCCAGTTGGAAGCCATGATCAAGAGTCCGAGGATAGTTCCTTTTACTGTGTCAACCTCATTAAAAAATGAATCAGTGAGTCTGAGGATGGTTCCTTTTACTGTGTCAACCTCATTAAAAAAATGAATCAGTGAGTGAGGATAGTTCCTTTTGCTGTGTCAACCTCGTTAAAAATGAAACATGTAGGTGAGGATAGTTCCTTTTACTAAGTCAACCTCGTTAAAAAATGAATTAGGTCAGAGGATAGTTATTTTACTATGTCAACCTCATTAAAAAATGAATCAGTCGGCGATGACGAAAGTTATTTTCCTGTGTCAACCTCATTAAAAAATGAATCAGAAAGTAGATTGTAGAGAGTAGATTGATATATTAGAAATAAGTAGTTTATGAGGATGGTTCCTGTTACTGAGTCAACCTCGTTAAAAAATGAATCAGGTATGAGGACAGTTCTTTTCCTGTGTCAACCTCGTTAAAAAATGAATCAGTTGGTCAGAGGATAGTTCCTGTTACTGAGTCAACCTCGTTAAAAAATGAATCAGGTATGAGGATCGTTCTTTTCCTGTGTCAACCTCATTAAAAAATGAATCAGTAGGTTATATAGGTAGATTGTAGAGAGTAGATACAAGGATAGTTTCTTTTACGGTGTCAACCTCGTTAAAAAATGAAACATGTAGAAGAGGAAAGTTCCTTTTACTGTGTCAACCTCGTTAAAAAATGAAACACGTTGCCATGAGCATAGTTCTTTTCCTGTGTAAAGCTCGTTAAAAAATGAAACAAATCCTCCCCCAATTGAGTCGAGTCTTTGACTAGATCTCATAAATGTTAAGTCATATTTAGGTTAGTTATTTCAGTTTTTTGCATAATTTTCTTACAATTTTAGGTCGGGTCTTTCATATGATCTCGTAAATGAACCTTCATTCCATCCAGCTATTAATTACCCGTAATGTACTTAGTTGAATGAAATGAAGCTGGGGGGGCATGCGCTCTAGAAGTTACGCTTAGGGGGCATCAAGCAAAGTTTTCTCTCTATTTCAAGCTTGTGTAAAAATGAAACCACTCTGAAGCATAGTTTTTCTCTGTTTCAAGCTTTTGTAAAAATGAAACCTATCTTGAGTCAATTTCGGTTATTTTCAAGACTCGTTAAACTCATGAAAATCCTAAGATTATTTTGCTATCTTTTGTTCTCGTAAAACACATGAAAATGCTGAGTTCTTTCCGTCTTTCCCTGCTCGTAAATTAAATTGAAAGTCGGCCACAGGAGTACATTTTTATCCCTTTTTTGAACTCGTTAAAACTTACGAAAAAGAGAAAACCATGAGTACATTTTTATCCCTTTTTCGAACTCGTTAAAACTTACGAAAAAGCAAAACCCTAGAGTCCTCTTTTAAGCCCTTTTCAGACTCTCTAAAAATGAAAAGATTGCTGAGTACTTGACTCTTCGAACTCGTTAAAGTAAATGAATGATCGTCCCTTCAGTATAAGTTTACCCCTTTTACGGACTGAAATGGACTATTTATGAAAAAGGTATACGTTGACTAATTACGGTCAATAGAGTTTTCTCCCGCATTATTTTATCCTTTTTCGAGCTTGAGAGACTAAATTTACGAAAAAGTACACCCATGGAGTTTTCTTAAGTTTTTTCTTCTAACTCCCTAAAATTGAAAAACACCGAGTTTCTCCTATACTGGACTCATTAAAATTTAACAGTAAAGGACCTGTTCAATTCTAAAACAGGAACGAACCACTCCTTCTTAGGGTTCGAATCTTAAACTAAGTTGGACTCATCCGAAGGATGAGCTTATAAACAAGCAAATGTTATCCTCCTCAAGCTTGTCAAAAATAAAGAGGTACTTTCCAGAAATGGTGGGGGAAAAGAGAGAAAAATGAACCTGTTTGTTACATTTTGATTTTCGGAAAACTATTAACCACTCTTGAACACAACACTTTTTTTTCACCTGGGTTAGGAAATATTTTGCCTAACAGTTAATCAAACCATATTGAAAGTCTTCAGCCAGTTTCTGGGTATTAGCTTTGGGTCAATTGTCACCAAGCCATCTGCAGTGTCGTTATGTGTTCAAGAGGACAGTTCAAATAAACCATTCATCTGGAAAATATTTGTCTTCCATTTTGACCATCCCTGAGTCATTCCTTACCAATATATTTTCAAAACTTGATCTACGATTTCGTGTTGTGGGCTTACCTACAACGGATCACTTCCTATCGACGACATCTCATTATCTATGAAGTTGGTCTAGAAATAGTCAATACCTTGAAATCTGCATGCCTCAATGGCAGGTTTCTTGCCTTCGACGACAGGTTGCATCATTGACCTTCGATCGAATGATTCTGTGACATGTTCGACTTCAACTCATTCATTCACATTTCATGGATTGTATTGAGTACTTTGAGAGCCATTGAAATTACTGGTGGTTTCTCTCACACTTGTTAACAATTCGCATCATTGACTGGTAATCAAGTGGTTTCTACCATGTTCAACTTCAACACATTTAAACGCATGGATAGAATCGTACTAGTTCGGGAAGCGGAAATCAAGACCCTGGATCTAGTTTCCACCATCCAGGTTGTGAGGAATTTTTGTTATTCATTATGTAGTAGACTATTCATTACAGATGGCTGCGTCCATGTTGTGTCTACAATATTGATGTATTGAAAATCATTTCTATATCAGAACAAGTTTAGTTAGTTTTTGATCTGAGTATGGGAATGCCTACCTCAGCGATGATATGTTTACATATATATATTTTGCATTGAACTTTTTTACAGGTTCTGACCGGGGTGTCCACAGGATGATCCTTGAAATGATAAAGTACTTCACTCTTCATATATGACAGACTTCATCTTCATCTATTCCAGACTTCACACTTTAGGGGGAAATTTTTTACACTAAAAATTGTCACCTTGACATTCTACTGACTGTATGAGCTCATTAATGCTCATACATACCTCCTTTGCAAGTATTACAACCTTTAATCCTCATGTCAAGCCCTAAAACAGGAGGAAAAACCCTAAAAATCTCTGAAACTTTGGGTACGCAGGTAACATGAGGCCTGCCTGCGTTCCTAGATTGGGTACGCATGTAATACATTGTTTACCTATGTTCTAGAATGCATTTTTACTTTGCAATGCCTGCGTACCCTCCTCAAAGTAAAAAAGGCGAGAAAGTAAAGTAAAAAAAGTGGTTTGAGGTCAATTCTAGAAGGTTCTAGATGAGAATTTTTGGGGATGAGTACGCTTTGATAAGGTGCATGTATCCCTCACCTTAAGGAGCTAATCCCTTGATGTGAGGAGTCTATCCCTTTGAAGGAGGATTCTATCCCTACAAAGGTGGAATCCTAACCTCCTCATCTGCTCTATAAAAGGAGGCATTGGGTAGCCTCAAAGGGTTAAGATTTTGGAGATTGAGATTTTGGAGATTTAGAATTGGAGTTCAGCTTTATGTGTGATAGAGTTGAAGTGCTGTTGAGATTTAGTATTCTTTCTGCTGAGCTTTTGAGAGGAAAGATCACATACCTCTTTGCGCTCCTGGAGGAAGAGTGCAAGACTTATCAAAGTAGAGGAGACTCCTGCTTCGGACCCCGGGAAGGCCTTTCGAACATCAAGGCTAAGGTTGTAAGGTTCTTCTATTATTTTAAGATTAATACAATCAAGTTTTGTTTTTCTCAATAAATTGTCGTTCGATTGTTTATTTCAATAAGCTGTCGTTTGATCGTTTATTTCATAGATTCCTTGATCACTATGATAGGTATGTTTTATGATTATTTTTTATACAGGTGCTATTAATATTTTATTGCTTGTGATTGCAGGTCGACAAAAGAACTCTTTTTGCGACGGAAGGATTATTGTTGCGACGAAATAACTCTTGTTGTGACGGAAGGATTATTGATGCAACAGAAGCTTTACGACTGCAAATAAGCATTTGGATCTAAGGTAGGATCGACACCTTCATAGCATTTATTTGTAAAACGAATATATTTAGAGAAAGACAAGCTTAGTTGTTTGTTTGTTGCTAGATTGTCTTCTGACACTAGGGAGATTGGTCTTGTCCACAAGAACGATTTATCCGGCCAACATAGAGAAGGTCTCAACTTCAGAATGCTCTTTTCTATTGTGAAATGAAGAACGAAGGATTTTAAATGAGAAATGAATATGGAGTGAATTTGAAATGATGACGAGGCAAGGTATGGTGAAGGAATTCGTGTTCTGTCTGACTTGTCCTTGCATAATTTCCCATATCCACTTTAAAATGACTAGTGTTATGCGTCGATTTATTAATCAATTTTTGATGTGACACGTGTGAAGTGATGAAGGGTTAAGGTCATAATGGTAAAATATTTATAAGATTTTACATATTTTAATGTCACATCCATAATTTAAAATATGAGATTTTAAATGAAACATGACTCAAATAATCTTACATAAGTTAATATTTCTTTTGATAGCTTTTTGCTGTTGAATTTGATTTTTGTTGCTGAACAGTGAATTGGCTGCATAATGATGGAAATTTTGTTTGTAATCTTGTGGATATGTTGGAGAATAATTCCCGTACTGTTGCTAGTTGATCACCTGGAATTTTGAGAAAAATAGGGATAAAAGGAAATAGGTATGAAAGAAAAGGGATTATAAAAATCTCGACTGCAAGAAAGTCGTGGTTTTCAATCAATATCTTATGTATAAACATGCCAAAAAAGTTGGTTTTCATGTTTATATATATATATATATATATATATATATATATATATATATATTTCATATAAATTGCAATGAAGTTGAAGAATGAGGAGAGGATTCTTCTTTCTTGATTAAATTTTATTCAGAATTGTCTTGTAGATATCTAACAAATTATTCCCTTTTCAGTGGTTTATTATACAATCTTAATCTATGACCATTAACAAGAAATGTAATTTTTTTATCATCGATAGTCTTAATTTTCACTGCACCATTGTTAAAAATAATATTAATCTTATAAGGACCAAGACAATGAGTTTGAAACTTTAATTGGAAATATTTAAACTTGGAATAAAAAATAAGTTCCCAATCACCTTGTTTGAACTTCTTATCTTTGATGAACTTGTCATGCAATTTTCATCTTTTTTGTTGCTCAATGCCAGTCCTATGGATAACATCTTGTCAAATCTCATCTAAATCATTTAATTGAGCTAACCTTTGTTTCTAAGCGTTTGATATCTCAAGACCCAATTTAGAAGTTTTTATGTTGGTCTCTACTTGGAACTCAATTGGAAACAAAACTTGTTTTCCATAGTCAAGCTCATATGGAGTACGCTCAATTGTATTCCTGCAAGTGGTCTGATATTCCCATAAATCTTCTTGAAGTTTTTCAGCCCAATACTTTATATGAAAATGAACATTTTTGGTAAGAATTGCTTCAAGAACGTTGTTAGTAGATTACACCTCTCCATTGGCTTGTGGATGATATGGAGTGGACTTCTGATGCTTGACTTTGTGTTGCTCCATAATATTCTGTACCAACTTGGATGTGAATTGGGTACCTTGATCTGTTCAAATTTCTCTTGGAACACCAAAACGAGTAAAAATATCCTCGAAAATAAATGAAACTACAACATTTTCAGTAGAAAATAAAAGAGGCTTAGATTCTACCCATTTTGTGACATAATCTGTGAAAACAAGTACGTACTTTTTCTGTCTGGATGGAGGATTTATTGGTCCTACAAAATCTAAAGCCCATTTCTCAAAAGGTTCCACAAGTACTCGAGGTTGTAGAGGCATTTCACTCGATGATACTCGTTTTCCCATCCTCTAATAATTGTCACATATTTTGACATATTCCTTGGCATCTTTGAAAATTTACGGCCAATAATATCCAAAAAGAAGAATTTTATATGAAGCCCTTTTATCGGCAAAATTTCCTCCACATGGTTCATCATGGTAGGCTTTTAAAATGTCTAGTACTTCATATTCTCAGACACACCTTCGAATGATCAGATCAGGTCCATTTTTTTACAATTATCCGTCTATCCAGGAATAGGATGCAATGGTTTTGATAACTTTTTTCTTTTCTCTTGCTAGCAATTGTGGTGAAAATTTTTCTCTAGCTAAATAATTGGAAATATCTACAAACCAAGGCAATTTAGTGGATATTGCAAAAAGATATTCATCAGGAAAATTGTCTTTTACAGGAACATCAACATTATCATTTTATACTATGGAAAGAAAATCAACAATTGTGTTTTCTTTTCCAGGTCTATCAAGAATATTAATATTGAATTCTTGTAAAAGTAACAACCATCTTGTAAATATTATATTAGTAATTGGTTTATTCATTAAGCATATAATGGTAGAATGATCTGTGTAAATAAAATTTTCATAACCAGTAATGCAATGACAAAATTTATTTATGGCATGTACAAAAGCTATAAACTCCTTTTCAGTTACAATATAATTTAACTCTGTAGGAGTAAAATTTTTACTTGTATAATAAATAGCATAAGGAGTTAAATATTTTTATCCCAATACAACTCCTAGAGCTGTGTCTACATCTTCTATAGATATATGGAAAGGGAGAGACCAATTAGGTCCTCTTAAAATTGATGATTTAGTTATTATTTTTTCAATGTTTCAAATGTTTTTTGACAATCAGGTTCCATGAAAATTCACAAAATTTTGTGAGCAGTTTAAAAAGTGGAGATGATATCTTTGTGAAGTTTTCTATGAACCTCCTATAGTATCCAGGCAATCTGAGAAAACTTATCCCATATTTTTGACATATAGGAATTGAAATTTTAGAAATAACTTCTTGTTATCCAGAATTATGATCTACGGATAAATCAAATTCCCTAAATGTGGTGCTATGCATTTATAACAAAAAATAAAATAATTTGATATCACTTTCTCTAAGAGTAAATAGACACACATAAAGATAGAAGAACCTACTTGTGATCCAATCTCTTCCTATTCTCCTGTTGCTTTTGCTGTAGCTTCCAATCCAACTTAGATCGCTGGATGGGTTCCTGCAAGTATAAACAAAGAAAAATTAAGAGATTGCAATATAAAGATGTCTATTTATATCAATCTGTTAATTGATTGAACATGAAACATATATATCATTCAAGAATCCATTGTATTGGAAATAGAAACATAAACAGATACATATATGGGAAAATGAACAAAAATCTGTATTAAAGAGTAGAAGGGGGAGATTACAACCAATGATCGATTTGATGTCACCAGCTCCAACTTCATCCCAACCTCATCACAATCAACATCTCACTAGTAGCATATCACTTCTATCACTCTCTTAATTGAGAATCCAACATCATTTCTTTACCAAAACTCTTCCTTTCCGAGCACTAGGATCTGTGCTTAATTTATAGGGAATCTGATGGCAGTTTCTCAATCAATGACTTTATAATAATATGTAAGACATGTTCCCAAGCTCAGAGGTGTTAGATGGACACTTGGATTCAAATTTTGACACATATGGACTCTTCTAGAAGGCATTTTCCATGTGGAGATTCCAGAACAATGAGAATTTCGCTCCCATTTGACCAACGCACTCTTGAATTTCAAGAAGTGCATTGCAGTGCACCCTTCAATGGAGGGAGTTGCATATGAAATGCAGTTAGTCCCTTGAGAGGCAGCGTTGGTGAGTTCATAAATGATATAAAATATACTTCAAACCTTGGAAAGCTTGCAATAGAAGTCATGAATGATTTGTTCTTGTCTTAGGGCATCTAGCAACTGAAATGATAGGGCATGATAGAACCTATTTTATTAGTCCTGGGGATGATATCCAGTTTGAACAGGTCATAGGGGATGATGCCCAAATTGACCTATAATAGTTGCCCCCTAAAGCATGAAGTTAGAATAATAAAAATATTTTTTGAATGAGATGCTTTACGACGTGATGGGTTGGAACTGAAGCATTGTGGCGACCTGCATCAATCTTACAATACATTACGTCATGATATTTTCATCTTGACCACGAATTTCTGAGGGAGGAATTCCCATGCTCAGCAAATAAACTATTTAATAACATGTACATAGTGCAGAAAGTCGTCTACATTGGAATATTGCCCAATATAGATTTGCCTACAGATATCGGCCCATGTTCGAATGCCGATTTGTATGTAAGGTCACCATACAGATGATGTGTACAATGTAATATTCCCAATTAGCTTTGCTAATTGGAATATTTCATTTTTGTTTAATTTTGCTGCTTTAGTTAGAAATAATAAATAAAGTGAGAAATAAGAGGGGTCACCTCACTTTATAAATAAAGTGTTCTTTTCCTAGTTGATTGACGTTATAACTTAGAGAGGGGGCCTTGGGGGTCCACATGAGTATGATGGGAAGGCATCAGGCTGACCCAAGGTTAACTGCGCAGGCCAAGGAGAGTGAAGGACGCAGTCAAGGTTTTGGAGGGAGTTTAGCACTATAAAAGGTGGGGTTCTCACCTCATTTGGACATGCATGATTTGATATTGATTTGGAGAGCTAGACTTCTGTCTGCTTCAGCACGCCGGTTGTTTAGTCGGTCTGCAGCACTGTTTAGTGCAACCGAGTGTCTTCGGTCGGAGATCTCACCCTTAGCCTCGGGGGACTTCGAGTGCACCTTGCAGTAAGGTTATTTTACGGTTTCACCCTTAGCTTCGGGGGACTTCGAGTGCACCTTACTGGTAAAGGTTATTTTTACGAGCTTCGTCTTTCGGTTTCGGTGGCAAGTAACGGCGGTTTACGGTGCGGTTAGAGAAGGCCCATACCGGTGACGGTAACGCGGATCTTGGTGGCGAGGCCCAGTTTTGTTTCGGAGGAAGGACGCGGTTCGGTTTCTGGCAATGGATCCGTCGAGGGGGAAGAAAGGAAGCGAGATCGGACTTAGAGAGAGGAACGCTGTTCCGGGGGGAAGAAGGACGCAAGATGCGAACACAGCACTAGATCCGGCTGGGGAGATTGCAGACAATGCGAGGAGATGATGGCGATATCCGACCTAGATGCGAAGAGATAACATCGGATCCAGCCTTGGAGGTTGCAGATCTGAGGAGATATTGGCAGATCCAGCATAGATCTGAAGAGATAACAGTAGATCTGAGCTAGGAGGACGCAGATCTGGAGGGATAGGACGCAGATCTGGATTGGAGGCTTCAGATCCAGTAGATCTAAGCATATAGGACGCAGATCCATCAGGGAGGACGTTGATCTGATGAGCGTGATCATGTGAGTGGGCCTTGACAACGTTTTCCAGCATTCCTAGTCTTGAGAGGCTGATCTATTCATCTGGAGGTTTTGTGACCAGCACTCCATCTGTTTCTGCGCTGTCACTAGCAGAGACAGCGTTTTTATTGGTGAGGGTTTGGAGGATTGAGATCAGCCATCTTCCAGTATTCAGTTGCAGCTCCATTGCATTCCAGCAGCAGCTCTTCTTCAGCCAGCTAGGACGCTGTCCTTATTTGTAGCCATTATCAGATCTGAGAGGGTCTCCACTTGCCCCGGGCAAGGATAGGTGCACTCATTCGGATTATCTTGTACTCCTATCTATGTGTTCTGAGATTAATAAGATGGCTTAGTATTCTGGCATTCTATGTGTACTTGATCTATTATCTGGTTCCAGCATTTGTTTATGTATATCTGTCTGGCATATTTCTGTGTATTACTGGTTATTTCCCTTTGGGGATATTACAGTGGTATCGGAGCATAGATCTGGCTCAGCCTGTGGTGCTAGCAGTCTATGACGCCCGGGGATAACCCCTACATCTATCGGAAGGAACGCAGAGAAGCTGAGGATAGGTGGAAGTTTCCCTTCGGGGGAAGTGATTCTGATCAGGAGCCACCTGAGACAGATTCTGAGGCAGAGCAGCCTGAGAAGGGCCCAGAACAGCGTAATCCAATGGCAGATGATGATGTGAGGTTTAAAGAGGCGGTCCTCCGTCACATACAGGAGACGTCACAGAGGCTCTCAGCCATAGAGATCAGTCAGAGAGAACCCCCTAGAATTCTTCAGGTCGGAGAAGGATCGGGCATGTCTCGCCACATACCAGATGCTATTCCCATTGTGACAGCTCAGCGATCCACTATGCCCACATTCTCACCAGAAGACACAGGGACAGTAGCGCGGGGAGGTGCACAGAGGGACAATCCAGCACCCACGCGACACACCATGCCTACTTTCCTGGTAGAAGACGAGGGGTCGACAGCACCGAGAGATGTGAGTCCAGCTCAATGGGCAGCCGTTTTTGCAGAGTGGCAGGGCTTAAGCCAGGCATTCATGGATACTCTCCCCTTTGAGCGCTATCTCCAGTATCGATGCGGCATCAAACCCCCTGAGCATGAGCAGCACCAGCATAAGGGGCGCGGATACCACCGTGATGACCACCGTGCGGCTAGTAGATTCCATTTGCCTATGTTTGATGGTTCATCAAAGACTACGGCAAAGTCCTCGGTGGAGAAGCTGGACATCTATTTCCAGCTTAATCAGATGTCGGAGACGGAGGCCATTAAGATGGCTACATTGCATTTAGAGGGTGAGGCTCAGGATTGGTGGTTTCATGGATTGGCGACACTTGGGCATTCCACAGTGACTACATATGCCGAGTTTACCAGGAGGGTGGTAGAGCGTTTTGACAGGAGGGATCCGGAGCAGCATTTTGTTGAGCTGACCAAGCTCAAACAGACTGGGAGTGCAGAAGCATACATCTCGGATTTCTTGAGGGTTTTAGTAATGGTACCTGACTTATCGACAGCTCGGATGGTCTATATGTTTGTGGAGGGGCTGTCAGAGCCACTTCGTGGCCTAGTACGGTCAAACAGACCGGCTACATTGCAGGATGCTATCAGCAGGACTCGAGACTTACAGGATGTCTTGCCCAGGACCCGACCACCTTATCCCCAGAGACAGGTTTTCCAGTCTAAGGGTAAGGACACTAGGGCTCCGCCTCCCAAGGCGAATCCGGGACGAGGACAGATGGATGATGAGGCCAGGAGAGAGCTGAGGCGGAAGCGATTATGCTTCACTTGCCAGGAGCCATGGGCACCGGGACACAAATGTGCGGCAGGGAAGGCACATTTCATAGAGGTCTTCTCCGAGAGCAGCGGGGAAGAGGATGAGGAGGATGATGAGGAGGCAGGAGGATGTTATGCAGCACATAGTACCTTACCACCTCCACCACCCGATGCAGGTGGAACATCATTCGCACCTACTGGGGGAGCTCTAGCAGCATTGAGAGGAGTCCCCAAGTATTTGACACTGCGCGTACGGGGGACAGTGCGCGGACAGCGGGTTTCAGTCTTAGTCGACAGTGGGGCCACCCACAACTTCATTGATGCCCAGATGGTTGCGCGGAGAGGCATACCGACGGAGGGCTTTGATGGGTTTTCTGTTTTGGTACCAGGAGATCAGACCATGGCATGTGCTCGATATGTACCAGAGTTATCAGTGACGATGGGCACTTATACGTTGACCGATCACTTCTTTGTGGTGGACATTCCAGACACCAATGTAATATTGGGAGTTCAGTGGCTTATCACTCTGGGGAAGGTCACAACGGATTGGAAGGCCTTAGAGATGGAGTGGGATGATCCCAAGACGGGGAAGCATGAAAAGATACGAGGGCAGAACACATATCCACCCCAGACAGTATCGGCACACAGCATGGAGGCGACTTTCCGCAAGGGAGATATAGAGTGGGCAGTAGAGTTGCGGGCTTCAGAGGCAGTAGATACAGGGCGGACGGTGCACCCTGATCTACAGTCTATTCTCGACAGATATGCGGTAGTTTTTGGGGACATTCCGCCAGGACAGCCACCGGATCGGGGGTTTGAGCACACGATCGAGCTTGAGCAGGGGATACAGGCTGTGATTACCACACCGTATAGGCATCCCAAGGCCTATCGGGATGAGATAGAACGGGCCATTCAGGAGTTGCTAGCCCTTGGTCACATTCGACCCAGCACTAGTCCTTTTGCTTCTTCAGTAGTGCTGGTGAAGAAGAAGGACGGCACATTACGCATGTGCATTGACTACAGGGCTCTGAACAAGAAGACCCTGAAGAACAGGTACCCCATTCCCAGGATCGACGAGCTGATGGATGAGTTGAGAGGAGCAAGGTTCTTCTCAAAGATTGATTTGAGATCCGGGTACCATCAGATACGCGTGAGGGAACAGGACATTCCCAAGACCGCTTTCAGGTGTCATTATGGGCACTTTGAGTTTTTGGTCATGCCATTTGGGTTGACCAATGCACCTGCTACTTTCCAGTCTTGTATGAACCACATTTTCAGGGATCATCTGAGGAAGTTCGTGCTGGTTTTCTTTGATGATATCCTTATATACAGCAGGACTTGGGAGGAGCATCTCCAGCACATTGAGACGGTCTTGCGCATTTTGGAGGAGCAGCAGTTCTTTGCCAAGCTCTCCAAGTGTGAGTTTGGGTTGACGGAGATGTTGTATCTGGGACACATTATAGGAGTGGACGGGGTGAGAGTCCACGAGGAGAAGATCAGGGCTATCAGGGACTGGCCAGAGCCACGGAATGTAACAGAACTTCGAGGGTTTATTGGTATCTGCACCTACTACAGGAAGTTCGTCAAGGGCTTCTCTCAGCTTGCTGCACCCCTCACGGAGTTGACGAGGAAGGGGGCATTCGGTTGGTCGGATACAGCACAGCGAGCTTTTGACAAGCTCAAGGAGGTGATGAGCAGTTGTCCCGTGTTAGCATTGCCAGATTTTACGCAGCCCTTTGTCCTAGAGTGCGATGCATCAGGAGAGGGGATTGGTGCAGTTTTGATGCAGGAGGGTCATCCGATTGCATTCGAGAGCCGGAAGCTCCTTCCACATGAGAGGCTATATCCCATATATGACAAGGAGATGCTGGCCATCATGCATGCATTGGCCAAATTCCGGCAGTACTTGGTAGGTGGCAGATTCAGGGTGAGGACAGATCATAACAGCCTGAGGTACTTTCTGGAGCAGAAGCAGTTGCAGGAGAGGCAGCAGAAGTGGATCAGCAAGATCCAAGCTTACGACTTTGACATAGAGTATGTCAAGGGGAAGAATAACGTGGTAGCTGATGCCCTTTCCCGTAGACCGGCCACGTTATCACTCATGAGCCTGGACGCTGACTGGAAGGCTCGACTACTGGTTGAGTACTCCAAAGATAGATTTGCATGCGAGGTTCTGGATGGGCAGGTAGCGGATAGCAGATACGGGGTGGCCGATGAGGTCATCTATTACAGGGACAGGATCTTCTTGACTGAGGGATCTCAGCTCAAGGAGAAGATACTCCAGGCTTCACATGATTCACCATTGGCGGGCCATCAGGGGTTCACCAAGACGTACAGGGCCATCCGGGAGAGATTTTCATGGAAGGGCCTCAAGGAGGACGTACTCCAGCATGTCAGGGAGTGCGAGGTTTGCCAGCGGAACAAGGGAGAGATGATTCATCCTGCGGGGTTGTTGCAGCCACTTCCCATTCCGGAGGGGAAGTGGGAGAGTATTTCGATGGACTTCATAACGGGGTTGCCCACAGTGCAGGGCAAGGACTGCATCTTCGTAGTGGTTGACAGGCTGACGAAGTATGCTCACTTTTTCGCCATTTCTGCACACCACACAGCGGCACAGGTGGCCGAGTTGTTTTTCAGGGAGGTTTTCAGGTTGCATGGTCTACCCAAGACCATTGTCAGCAACAGGGACAGCCGTTTTATGGGTGGATTCTGGCAGGAGCTCTTTCGACTAGTGGGGACAGAATTGACACCGAGCACTAGTTATCATCCACAGACGGACGGGCAGACGGAGATAGTTAACAAGTGGCTGGAGGGCTACTTGCATAACTACGTCAGTGGGCAGCAGAGAGCATGGCTGAAATGGCTACATTTGGGCGAGTACTGCTACAACACAACCCACCATATGTCCATCGGTATGACACCTTTCTATGCTTTGTATGGATATCATTCACTATCTTTTGTGGATATGATGTTTGGTGTTAGCAGGGCTTCGCGAGCCAAGTTATGGATCCAAGAGAGCCAAGACATCCTCCGGGCTCTCAAGGACAACATAGCCACAGCACAGAATCAGCAGAAGTTGTATGCTGATAAGGGTCGGATGGAGAGACACTTTGAGGTAGGGGACCTGGTCTACCTACGGCTACAGCCATACCGACAGTCTTCGCTCAAGCAGAAGGGGGCGGAGAAGCTAAAGCCTCATTTTTATGGACCCTACAGAGTGATACGCAGGATCGGGCAGGTTGCGTATGAGTTGGAGCTGCCCCAAGGCAGCCGGATTCATAACATCTTTCATGTATCATGCCTGAAAAAGGCACTGGGCCAGCAGGTGAGGGTCACTGAGGAGCTACCGCCTACAGATGATGAGGGGCATCTGGTGTTACAGTCGGAGGCTATTATCGACACTAGGGAGAGACAGCTGCGGAGCAGGAAGATCAGAGAATTTTTGGTGAGATGGAAGAATTTGCCAGATGAGGATGCCACTTGGGAGGATGAGAGGATCTTACAGCATCCATCACTTCAGTTGCTTGAGGACAAGCAACGTTTTGCCGGGGGAGACTGTAATATTCCCAATTAGCTTTGCTAATTGGAATATTTCATTTTTTGCTTTATTTTGCCGCTTTAGCTAGAAATAATAAATAAAGTGAGAAATAAGAGGGGTCACCTCACTTTATAAATAAAGTGTTCTTTTCCTAGTTGATTGACGTTATAACTTAGAGAAGGGGCCTTGGGGGTCCACATGAGTATGATGGGGAGGCATCAGGCTGACCCAAGGTGAACTGCGCAGGTCAAAGGAGAGTAAGGACGCAGTTAAGTTTTGGAGGGAGTTTGGCATTATAAAAGGAGGGGTTCTCACCTCATTTGGTTATGCATGATTTGATATTGATATTGAGAGCTAGACTTCTGTCTGCTTCAGCACGCCGGTTGTTTAGTCGGTCTGCAGCACTGTTTAGTGCAACCGAGTGTCTCCGGTCGGAGATCTCACCCTTAGCCTCGGGGGACTTCGAGTGCCTGCCCTGGTAAGGTTATTTTCTGGTTTCACCCTTAGCCTCGGGGGACTTCGAGTGCTTGCCCTGGTAAGGTTATTTTCTGAGCTTCGTCTTTCAGTTTCAGTGGCAAGTAGAAGCAGTTTCTGGTGCAGATTTAGAGAGGAGGAAGCCCTTCTGGTGACTGCGCAGATCTTAGTGGAAGGACGCTGTTTCAAGGGGAGGAAGGACGCAGTTCAGATTTGGGAGGAAGGACGTTGTCCCAGGGGAAGAAAGGACGCAGATCAGACTTAGAGAGAGGACGCTGTTCCAGGGGGAAGAAGGACGCAGATCTGAAGACACATCATTAGATCCAGCCTGGGAGATTGCAGATCTAAGGAGATATTGGCAGATCCAGCCTAGATCTGAAGAGATAACATCAGATCCAGCCTTGGAGGTTGCAGATCTGAGGAGATATTGGCAGATCCAGCATAGATCTGAAGAGATAACAGTAGATCTGAGCTAGGAGGACGCAGATCTAGAGAGATAGGACGCAGATCTGGATTGGAGGTTCAGATCCAGTGGATCTAAGCATATGGGACGCGGTCCATCGGGAGGACGTTGATCGGTAAGCGTGATCATGTGGTGGGCCTTGACGGCGTTTTCCGGCCATTCCTAGTCTTGAGAGGCAAGTCTATTCGTACGGAAGGTTTTAACACAACCCAGCCGCCTACATTTTACCAACGATTTGTCACTAGCAGAGACAGCGTTTTTATTGGTGAGGGTTTGGAGGACT